>JAUEKZ010185424.1:0-12990 GCA_031471865.1 Melibe leonina | reverse complement strand
TCATATTAGTCAGAAAGTGGACTTTGGACCAGGAAATAACAACATGGTAGAGTAAAAAACAAAGATAGAAGAATACAGATATTTTTTTTCAATATAAAATCAAATAAGCAGAATGTGTTTGAACAATATCACAGTTCTTGAATATTTTTAACAGAGGCGGTTGGTAACTTTCGTATAATCTTTTATATTTTAGTTTGAGCTGATACTCAAAAGCTTACAAAATTTAAAAGTCATTAACATGAAAGACCTTGCAACAAGAAGCCCTTTTTTCTTCTTCAAAACTGACTATGTGAAAAGCAGGTAAAGCTATGAGTTTAATTCAGTTTTAACAATTGTGAATAGTTCAACTCCAGATGCTTACAGCGACAGTATTGGTAACCCCAACCAATCAGTTTGCTTGAAGGAGATTACATACTAGTATTGCCTTTTTTTACAAAATTTTAGGGCAAAATTGTCTTAAAAATTTGTTCAGACTATTCATGTAATGAACCCTTCCATCAAAGACTCAATACAACTTTCTTTTCCAAAACAATAATTTGTAACAGGGTATATATACAAGTTGTGTATTCAGGCTAGTTTCCTAGTAATCTAAAAAAACTACTGGAGGGAAATAAAACACAATGAACACGTCCACAATTTGTAGAATAAAATAACGTTTGTTATGACAACTTCTGGTGCCGTCATCATCTCAAAATTGTCGTACTGGTAGAAAAAGACGATAAGTTTCTTGAACCAGATACCGGTACATTGACATTGATGATTTAAATCAAGCTGAAACAAACTGAAACTACATATCTCATTATACATTTTTAATAGGGTAGAAAAACAAAACAACCAGGAAACATCTAAAATTAATATTACAAAATAAAATCATGCCTTGGGTTTGTATTTAAATAGTTCACCAATTCACGGCTCTGTTATCACTTCTTCTCCCCTAGTCCTTTCACATCCACTTGAGAGCCATCTTTATCCAGCCAGGTATTTTGTCCTGATCTTTGCTATCATTGATGAAAGCCAGCAAAGAAGGGGAAACCCTATACAGTTGCCTGACAGGGGACAACATGGCATGCGAAGTTGCGTGAGGAAGAACATCAACGTAACAAGACACGAGGGCACCATCAACAATGACTGTTCCACTGTTTGTAAAAGGAGCAAAGAGGCCTCTCTTCCTGTCTCGGCCTATCTCTGATACAGCTTTACGATCCAACACCATTTCACCAGACATCATTATGAGCTTGTCCTCCACTTGGATATCTTGAGCGGGCAGACACATTTCTGATTCGTTTCTCTCGCAGAAGATGAGATGATCTTTGGACAAACTTACACACACATCTTCCCCGTGCAGTACAATAAATTCACAGAAGGTATCTGGGTTTTTATGTCCAAACATGTACACTTTGTCAAAGCAGAGCTCTCCTTTCCCATTCCTGACCAGAACTTCATCTCCCACTTCAACCTCTTCCATTGTTTTCACATTTCCATCTCTCGTTATGACAAGACTGCTTGCAGGGAAACAATTATGATTTTCTTTGATTTCCCTCTCAACTTCCTGTGTGACTTTAACATCAACTTTCGTATGCTGTTCCGCCACCTGAGTGTCTCGGATTTGCTGCAGGATGTCAGTCTGAGCCTGCAAGTCCACGGGGTTAACAACAGCAACGGCATGGGCACCGACACCCTCGCTTTCATCTAAAGGGCTGTCAACGCTATGCTCTTGAGTTTTGTCTTCTTGGGTACCTTGATCTGCAATCTTGCCAATTTCACCGTGAATTACCTCGGCAAGAGAGAAGACTGTTTCCACAAGTAGCTTAACCTGATCTCCCTCTGCTTCAGTTACACGGTTGGAGAGATTGTCAACCATACCTCGAAGGTTCTCCAGTTCGGCAGCATACTTGTCTCTCTGGTCTGCATTCTTTGCCACACCTTTGAGGTGATCCAACACGAGTTCAAGGTCCCTCATCATTTCCTGGCTGATTGGAGGGAGCTGTGCCTCTGACATCACCTGTTCTCTCTGTCTCTGGGCAAACTCAAACAAGGAGTTGGTGTAGCGAGTACCCCTTGATTTTAGATTGTCCACTTTGGATACAAGTTCAATCAGCTGAGCTTTGCTGACTTTGGGATCATTGGATTTATTATTGAACAGAACACACCTGAACTGGCATTCTTCAAAGATATCCTTCAGAAAACCTGTGGTCTCGAGACACCACTCTTGGAAAGATTTCTTACCAGACATCTCTGTCTCGAAATTATCCCCGTAAGTGATGATACAAATGCAGTGGGTCTGGATGACAGTCTCTCCCAAAATGCATTTCAGCATGCCAATGGCCTTCTTCTCCTCCATGGTCATCCTCTGGCCAAATCGGATAACCAGGAGCAGAGCATGGAATCCGCCTTGGCAGTGGCTGATGGCTTCACTGATGGCGTGAATGGCCATGTCGATGCTGTTGCTCTCATCTGCCGTGTCACACACCCCTGGTGTGTCTACCACTTTCAGAATGCGTCCGTCAACATTAGCCCATGCGACGCTCGAAGACTTTGTCACAGATTCGGAACTGGCGGAAGCCTTAAATTTTTCCAGACCCAAAATGTTGTTACCAGTGGAGCTTTTCCCATGTCCAGTTTTGCCGATGAGGAGGAGATCGAGGTCACAACCAGGAGGAAGTTTGGACATGACATTCTGCAGAGATTACAAAAATACGCATAGGGATTAAATTTCTTACGGTATCTAAATGTGAGTGGAAATTAGATACATCAATAATTCATTTCATTATGAAAAGTCATTAATCTGAAAGCATCTAATAAACTATTGCTACAGTTTATCACCACCTAGCATTATAAAGCAAAATACCTCATGCAATTGGACACACTAGCTGTGTGTCGTTTCGACCTAAGACAATGTGTATAGGCAAGTTCAATTGTGTGTGAAGTAGAGACCAAGAGTATTCTGTTTGTATACACAAAGTAGTTTTCAAATTTGATGCATAAGTTCATCTTATCATATATTCTTTCTTAGCCTTTCACTGCTAAGGACACAAAATATCTTCTAGATTTGCCTGTCCTTATACCAGATAAATCAGATTTCAGTGAACTGACATATGCCAAAGCCTGAAATTCTGGTCTCAAAACACGTACATTTTCAAGATTTTGCATATTTCAGTTGGGTAAGAATCAGACCTCACTGTGAAAGGATCAGATTCTCTTCCTGTTACAGTGAATATCTGAAGCACAGAGTCTGCAGACTCATGCATTAATCTTACCATAAAAAATTACGACAAACTAATAACTGTTTACTGTATGATTTATCACAGGACTAAGTCCGTAGGCTTTTACATTACACCCAAAAAAAAACCCCAACATATTCATAATGTTTTAATTCAAGATGCAGCAGTATAAAATGGGTCTCAGGGTGGATTTACCTCAATGTACTCATTGACAGTCTGAAGGGGACTGGTGCTGTAAAGGCCCTCCACAAATTCCTCCGAGGGCATATTGATCATGTCCAGGCCTTCAATAGCCTGGTAGATTTGCATGTGGACCCTCTGCACACTGGCAAGGATTTTTCTGCCTTCTGTTTGGCGATTCTCACACATAAAGTGGCGGCTTTTAAAGAGATCCTGAAAAAGGATGGAAATTGTTTTCTTCATGAGAATTAAAGCTTCCTATAAGCGACAGGCAGCAAGTCTAAAGGCTATGAGTTCAAGCTTTTTTGATCAAGGAAATAGCAACGAGAGATAAATTGAAAGAGAAGAGCTAGAAAGAGAAGAGAAGAGAGAGAGAATTCTAGCAAGAGGTCTTATGCTCATTTTAGGGGTAGGAATCATACTAATCTATTTGTAAAATACCTGTCACAGTTGTTGGGATAGGGGTAGGAATCATGCTACTCTACTTGTAAAATACCTGTAAGTTGTTGGGATAGGGGTGGGGGGAGTAGGAATCATGTTACTCTACTTGTAAAATACCTGTAAGTTGTTGACAGCTTCGTCCACTTGCAACAGAAGCTCATACAGTTTTTTGAACCGTTCACTTGAGGTTTCTGGGTACTGGGTAAGAGCAAAACTAGTGAAGCTCTCAATTTCTGAATCTGCAAATAAGAGTTAAAGTAATTCACACTTAAATATTGTTATATCACCACCCGTCATTCCACCATTCTCATCACCTTTTGACTGTAAAACAGATTGATGACTATACAAAAAAAATAAAAACCTTCTTATACCGCAATCTGCCAAAATCCGCCAGTGGGTCACTCTATGCTTTTAGTTGACTTCACTCCCTCTTTAAACCTGCAAACAGTGAGCTTTCAGCTTTCTTATAGCACAGCCCTAACCCAATACACATGGTATTTGTTGTACTGCCAATGTCAGCATACTTCCAACTTTATTCTCTCCCACACTTGGAGGCATAAGGAGGTTTGAGTGTAGGGAAAAGCAGTGATTGAAAAGACTCTCTAATGGTTATTTTTTCTGTTAATTATCTTTTTGTTTCACATGGTAAATACAAAATGCTACATCAGGGTTTAAAAAAGTCTAAAAAAAGTGACGCTGAATCCTAAAAAAAAGAAAAAGAAATCCATAATCCAGGCAACTGTGCATCTAGAAAGGGGAAAAACCAATATATAAGTATACATGAGAAAAAAAAAATTCTTACGAATCTAACAAGTCTGAAGCTTTACATTAATTTCTCTTCTCACCTTCTGGTTCATCTGACTGCAGAGTCGCTCTCATGTAGTACATGTGGTCTGTCTCAGATGCCAGGACGATAAAACTGTCATTGTCTCTATCCACATCTGAGTCAATATGAAGTTCGTGGTCCAGAGTTGCTTTGGGAATCGTGTCTTGCTCACTTCTGAACATTCCTGAATAAGAAAGGGGTGAATAAAATTATATTACTTTATTGTAAAATATTTTGACTCAACGCTTACAGTCTATAACAATAGAAAACTATAGAGCAGGGAAAAAAAATATGTCTCACCCTTTGCTGCCTGAAGTAAGCCCTTTTTCTCTGTGTCAGTTCCTTCTTTAAACAGCACATCCTTCACATCGACTTGGCCCGATACTCCAGACTTGAATAAATCTGACCAACCAGTTGCTTTGTCCACAAAATTCTGCAATGTCTTAACCATACCCGAGAGGTCAGCAGGGTATCTCCCAAGGTCAGCGTAAGAGGCATAATGAATGCCACAATGTACATCTTGGTAATGTTTCTTCTCCAGTTTGCTATCCGTCTTTGAGGCAAATTTCTTTAATCCTACAAGTAATGTTTCATCCAAGATGCCCCGACTCTTTTTTAACGTCTCTTTCAGATTCCCTGTCAGTTTGCCAATGTTTTCTTCATCTAAAGAAAGAGACCAAAAAAAAGCCTGAGTGGTTTAGAGGCTAACACAATCAAACCACATAAAGAGTCATGTCAAGCATGATTGATCATAAACATAATATAAGAGGGGCTGCGAAGAGGAAAAAAAACCCCCTAAAATATCTGTTAAAAATTAATACTTAACTCCTGGTCTACAGACGGCACCTAGGGTGTCCCTGTCTAATTTGAAGATAGATAAAATCAAATATTATAAAATATGATAAGATAAAGCTATGACAAGATAAGATATACTTCCTTACAGGAGAAATTGTAAGAGTGAAACACATCTGCATCTCTATATAATGATCAAACAAAAATGACATTATATAAAACTAGATCAACCATTGGACAATGAAGAAAACCATTAAAAAATATTAAAAATGTAAAAGTAAATGGAAAGGTTAAAATAGAGTACAGATGGAAAATAAATCAGTAGAATTTATAACCCACCTAAAAAACTAGCAAGCTTTCAAATTTCATTTTATTTACCTGGGGATGACATCTTAAGAATGATGACCAACTCGTTGCCGATTTCCAGGGCGTTGACTAAGTGTGTAGCTGATCCTGCATCAGTCTTAGGATCTGGTAACGGTGACGCACCAATCTCTTCTTCACCTGTTTCCTTCTCTTTCTTCTTGGTCTCCTCTTCATTTTCGGTATTGCGTCCAAAGTCAATTTTGGTATCATATGGTATGTATACTTTTTGCTTTTATAAGGAAGAAATAAAGAAGGGAAAAAAAGCAGTAAAATTTGATTATTGTATAAAACTCCAAATACAATTTGACACAAAAAAAAACGGGAAAAAACCTGAAAATGATGTTAGTAAAAAGATTTATCAACTCTTTTATTGTGTAGGGACATATGGGTCAAATTCTCTACCATTGCCACACATAGATATTCTAAGCTTCAAACATTTTTATCTTCACTATCAACAAAAGTAAAAAGCATTTATTAAAAACATTTGTTGAATTTTTTTCTCTTTCTTTTATTGAGTTTAACAGTTTAACATTTTTATCAAAGCATTGCTGACAAACTTGAGGACCAGGATCATACTATAATTTAAATTCCTCTTCATTTACACATAATAACATGATCAAAATGTATATTTTAAAACACAACTGCTTTATATGATCTTATCTAAATGCCACTGAACGCTTGCTACTCACATTAAAAAGGAAAAGAACTGATACTGATATGAAACACAATTAACTCATTACAAATCAATTGATTCACCATTTGATAAAATAAAAACCCCAAAAAGTATTCTAAGTATAAAACTCAAATAAACAACAATGTTACCTGCAAAAATGTCACACGAAAAATAACAGTGCAGGATTTGTCTTTAAAGACGTCTTTCAGCCCCTCGGCCAGCACAGGGTTCTTCATGTACCTGGCCTGCACTTTGAGGGCATACTCAGGAGGTACGCCAAGAATATCACACACATCTTTCACAGATTCCACAAAAGAGAACTGAGCTGTCAGGAAATTCGGCTGTTTTCAAGATGAAGAGAGAATTGAGAACACAATACAATTATTTTCAAAATCATAGAGTAAAGTATCATATCATGACAAGCAAAAATGTTTTTTTTATCGGCAGAAAAAATAAAAATTCCAAACTTTTCTGGGCATGATTTCATTAATTGAAGCATGGTCAAATACAAAGGGTCAAACAGTTGTAAACGTTAAAAGTCTCTTAGTAGAAAAAATGGAATAAAAATTCTTCTGGGTTGTCTGTCAGTCTGACAAATATATTTAATTTTGACAGGTCTATAGATAGCAATGAGAAATTGGAAGTCCTTTTTGTCTCTTGGTCCATAAAAACAATTCAAAATTATGTAGTGTTAAAAATCAAATGAGACTGATGAATATTATTCATGGAAATGCCTATTTTTAGGGTTAACCCTTTAAGTTAAACGCTAAGATTATTGTTTTTGCCAGATTACTAAAATTTCTGTGAATTGGCATATGCCAAAAGCCTGTAGCCTCAGTTTACTTATATATCTGATTGATGTGGTATGAAAAAACAAATACACTTTGAGGAGTTTGCATATTTCAATTCTGTTAGAATCAGACCCTGCTTACAAGAGTTAATTTTACGATAAAAAAATAAATAAACAATTTCAGAGTAAAAATTGTAAAAATATGAATGACACCTAGTAAATTTTTCCACATGCACTGGGTAATATGAGTGCCACTCAAAATAAGTCCTACTCCCATCCACATTGAAAAGTGGCACACATGTTGAGGAATATCACCAAAAAAAAAGTAGAAGGGAGAACAAACAAAACACATCTGGTCTGTAACCTCAGAAAGCACATGCTACTGGTAAGAATCTTTGTAGAATGAATTGTAGATTACCTGAGCAACCACCGGTGTAACATCTTCTGGAATCAAACGCTTTGCTGTACCAGTTCGGGATGGGTCTTTGGTGACATCGATACCATATCCTAAACGATAGGCTTTGTGGTAAGGAATGACTCGTTCCATCTGGATTTTTTTGGTTTTAAAAATGACAAGATAGTGATAAAAAAACAAATAATCTCTATCATTGCAAAATGCTCCATATTTTTGTATCCATACTGACAATTTTCAACAGGCAAAGATATCTATCATAGTTGTAGGTACATAGACTAAAAAGAAAATAAATGTAGAGGTGTGTAATGTTTTCGATCTATCAAGAATTCACGGAGGCAAAAAATATATGTCAGCTAAAGTAAGGATTATATTTAACCCTATCTTCAGAAAAAAATGTGTTGGCTAAAGTAATGCAACTTGCATGCAAGATATCCAATGGCAAGTGAACAAAGCTTTAAAAAAAAAGCTCTTGCTCCAAAGGTCAAGGAAGAGCAGTCCACAGGCTTTTTTTGCCATCGGACGGCTCAAACCCAGTCAATGATTAATAAGACTTATAAGGCTGAATGCATTCTCTACCAGTTGAGATATTAGACAGCATACGTGTTGACATTTCGTATCCAGTCTAGATGACTGGTCTACACATCAACAAGTGACAAGCTGATGAGGGACCCCAGATTCTAATTTCATAGGGAAAAGTAACGAACATGGAAATGAAAAAAGATTGGAGAATTGAATGTCAAAAATTCATAACTGCCAATATAGTCTGAGATAATGAGTCTAGAATCAAGGCCTCATATACTAGAAGGCCATGGTAGAATCTAGACTAGGTTTCTGTACTCTATATAAATAGAGTGAGCGTGACTCGTGACAACCCGAATAATCGTAATGGCAAAATATGTGTGAGAACCACCCATATCTCTACAAATACCATGCCAACCACCGAATCTGAAAAAGTCACTTGACTAGACCAGAACAAAATAAAATACCTTGAGATATGATTATTATGGCCTTGGATCAGTGGGACATCAGATTAATGAGTTAATTCAACCACCAAAAGAATAATAAGAGGTGCCCCTTCGTCTCGTCCTAATTTCAAGGAAACCAGAAAGAGATAATGACGTCATCGGTAATGATATCGGACCTATATTTTCTATTATAAACACGATTATAAAAAGAACCCGAAGGATCATCTATGATGTCATAGATATTGAACAAGATCACTTCAAAGGAAATATAAGGAACACAAATAATACAGATTGGAATGCTATCTCCTGCCAACTTATTCTTCAATGTTTAGGAAAAATTAGCCTGAATTAGGAAAAAGATAAAGAAGTTTCAATAGTCGACTACTCAATAAGCTGGTCTGACTACTAATACTAATATGCTAAAATTAGAAACCTTACGACTTGTACAAAAACTATCGTCTATTACGAAATTCGGTAGGTATTTCAACAATCCTCTAAGTTAAAATATACAAGCAAAGATAAGACAGTCATATTATGAAATCTAATTTAGTGTATAAAAGATGCATTTGACAAGCTCAAGCTATTAAGGCAGTTTTTCCGAGGAAAGATCAACGGATATTTCCGATTAATAACCACCCCTTCGTCATCCCGGTTTTTCCATGGTACTATGTTTAGTTCAGAGAAAGAAAATTACAGGGATCCAAGTTAAGTGATCTCAATAAACGGGACACAGTTTGAGAGATCATTTGGCATTGAAAGGGCTAGGGCTGAAGCGACTTATGATGGGGGTTAAACATCTGATATTAGAAGTAGGATAGGGAGCTGTCCTAACGGTTTATTTGAGGAATATTTCAGAGCATGAGAAGCCTAGGATGAATAATAATATTAAGTTTAATATGAATTGAATATCCCAATTAATACTTATGTCTGTAAGCCTATGCTAGACAGTAGTTCACAGATGATAAGTCGTGAGGATGGAAAATTTAAACCGAGGCATCATATCATCGAGCCACAGTAATGCTAGACGGCTAAGGAATGGACAAGACTGACAAATACCAAGGGACGCTACTGTGTTATTGGTGGTAGAATAATATTTTTGCACACCAGTTGGTTCCCTTTATATGAAATTGTTAGTATTGCAATAATACGAGATATACTGTAATATAACATTAACATGATCTCGTTATGTTGCATTACTAAAATCAGCGGTCAAATTTTTCTCATATCTGACCTTCACCTTGTGACGTCAGCGACGAACTCCTAATAAAATTACAAAATAGAAAATCATAGAATACGGCAGTTCTAAGGTAAGGGGAGGCTGACTGAACATGGGCACTTAAAAGACACAGAAATGAACAAGCTGTGAATGTCATCTTTTTAGAGGGCTGAATTTTGTCGCAAGAGAGAGTGAAAAATGTAGGTAATTAAATACTTATTAATGGATGAAGATATTTAACTTACAAGCCCACTGCCAGTGTAATCCTCTAATCAGCAAGGTCCACGAACATGAAAACCTGTCAGAAACTTTTCGACGTCACTAGGGACCGTTTAATGACGCGAAACTAGAGAATACCTAATCCGATGCAAAAATAAAATCTAGAATAGGCTTGATTTCAGCTCGGTACTTACACCGACCAACCAGTTTTAGAGATGTTCCCATAACGCTGACATCCTGACGGCACAGCTGCTAAAATACCGATTTTCAAGTCTTAACCCTTTCACAGCGAGGTTTGATTCGAACTCAATGAAAATTGGAAAAATCTTGAACTTGTGCGTGTTCTTATACCAGATAAATCAGACTTCAGTGAACTGATATAAGCCAATTGCCTGTCTTACTGAAATCTGATTTATCTGGAATGAGAACAGTCATATCTTGAAGACTTTGGTGTCCTTAGCATTGAACGTTGAAAGAGTTTTACTTGACACAGCTTGGGTTCGAAACACCGACCTCCGGCAGAGGTTTCGAGACGAATGCTCCGACGATTAATTAACCCACCGAGCAGGGGATTGCTGGTTTGATTAACGATGTAGCTTGTTTATCATTTTAGAGTCGAACAGGTCGGATGAAAAATGAAAAATCAAATAATTTCCCCATTCACCAAACATTCAATTTTTTTACATTATAATAATAAATTATGGTTTAGGTCTAAGTTATAATTTCTCATAACTAAGGTTGGGATTGCTTTTTTTTAAAACGTCACCAAAGATTGTAAAATTTCAGCTTAGCAATCCGAATATTCTGATATCAACATTTGAATTCTTAAATCTGATCAAGTTTTATTGGAAGTACATAGCATTGAATGATATATTTAAAAAACACATTAAAAAAAAAAAATTAGATTAAAAAAAAATTCTTGGGATTTTTTAATATGTTTTTTTACATCGTGCAACTTTTCAAACTATTCGGTATTATTATGTGTTTGTGAAGGTTTTTGAACAAAGACAATGATTTCTCTCTGCACTATTTCTCTGAGAGGGTAGCCTTTTTCAATTGTATCTTAAAAAAAATAATTATTTAGCCTATTTTCAGCTTCTTGCATCTTGATGAGAATGCCAAGAATAAGAACACATATAGGAACGAATAGGCAGCCAGTGCCCACAACACACTAAATTAGGATGTCTAAATAGAAAGAATGAAAAAACAAAAAGAAAAAAAGACACAAAAAGGGATTAAGAAAAACAAGGCGTTCATTAGACGGTTTTTCTGTATCCCTCCTCGGTCCGTTCAAATGAACTCCCTTTCGATTTATCTCTGTAATGGAGGAGGATGCTAAGGTTTTCGTCCTCATCAAATTTAGAGGGCTTCAGCTGCCGGCCATGCAATAGAAAGGAAATTGTGAATGAGGTCGATGGGAGGGGTAAGGGAAAGGGTTTGGTGGGAGGGGACAGGGGGTGAATAAGGAAGAGGGTAAATTTAAGATAGATTGAGATGTAAAGATGGGACAAGAGACAGGGTTCGAGAGGAGAAATGGGAAGGGGAAACCATTGTAGCGAGGGAGTGAAGGAGGAAAGAGGAATAAGGGAAGAACAGAGGGAATTGGAGAAGAAGAAGAAGAAGAAGAAGAAGAAGAAGAAGGAGGAAGAGAGGTAAAATTTGAGCAATGGCCAAGGAGAATAGGGGTTTGGGATGGGAGAGAGAGTATGAGAGAGAGAGAGAAGGAGAGAGAGAGAAAGAGAGAAGAGGGTCTGGTGCGCTTGAGAGAGATAGAAGGAGAGAGAGAGAGGGAATAAGAAAAGAAGGGAGAAGCGTGTATGTGTGTGTGTGTGTGTGTTTGTGTGAAAAAGGGGTGGGGATAAGATGGTGCACGAATTGTAATACACTAATGAAGGAAGGCAGTGCACAGTACACATCGACAGAGCAGTTAAGTCAGATAAAGTTAGATGTTTGTGGGTTGGGAGAGGGGCGGTGGGTCGTTGTTTTGTTTGGTCTTCTTTTCGATTTTTGTTTCTTTGGTTTTATTGTTCTGTTTTATCCCTTCCCAAATACCCGTGTCTTTGAAGTCCTTCCGAGCCCGCTTATGTAATTTATTTTGCTTTTGAAAACATTTTCACTGATTGAATGAATGATTAGAACATTTTTTTTTCAAATGAGAGATCATTGTGGGCTTAAGCATCTAGTGCAATATTTGTACGCACTTGCATTTATCATGTCAATTCGTCCTGGTTTCCTCTTGCCTTTCTTATCGTGACGCACCAACATTTATTGACATAGACAACTCAAATAGAAATTTATAATTGATATGGTAGGCGGTGATTTAGAACCTCTGTTTAAAGAAAAGGAAAAGGAAATTCTGGAAAGTGAACTTACTTTGTATCATTGGTATGTTTTGTAATTTTTGTTATGATTATATTTTTTTCCACGAACAAAACATGTCTTCTTATAAAAAAAAAAGGGGCAATGACTAAAAGAAATGATAAATACAAAAAAGCAGAGCCAGCACACACACAAAAACAAACAAACACGAAACCCTTTAAGATGTACAATAGCAGCATATTTGAAAGCAAATAGATGGGAAGTTACACGAAATGAAGGCTTGCTGAACATTATCGGAATTGGTGGTTAAATATAGAAGGCAATTTTCCGAAAAGGCTGGTCAGGGTATTTATTCCTGATCGGCCAAGGGAGACAATGGGCAAGCAGTAATGTAAGCCGTGATTGGGAGTGCTTCCTCCTACTTTCGATCTGACAATGGTAGAAGAGGAAAATGACAGCACATTGTTTCCGATGTTAAATATCAAAATGATGGTAGACGTCTTGTTGTTCTAACAGTGGAGTGGAGATAAAAAGTAGTCAAACGGGGGGGGGGGGGGGGGGGGGGGG
>JAUEKZ010185413.1:0-12990 GCA_031471865.1 Melibe leonina | reverse complement strand
ATAGGTGACGTAGCTGAGTATAAGGGGAGCGGATGGCTAAGTGTTGCCGGTGAGGCGATAGGTGCCGGTGAGGCGATAGGTGACGTAGCTGAGTATAAGGGGAGCGGATGGCTAAGTGTTGCCGGTGAGGCGATAGGTGCCGGTGAGGCGATTGGTGTCGTAGCTGGGTATAAGGGGAGCATATAATGACAGCAAGGTGGGGAGCAAGCGCTGGGAATCACACAAAATGAGACAAACATGAGATAGTATGCAGTCTAGAAAATAATGCAGAAAAATGAATAAACAGAAAAACAGAAAAATTAACCAGAGTGGGGTTCGAAACCGGGACCCAGCTACGGTACAAGCCGGAAGCACGAGCCAGTGAGCTGTGTTTCTGTTTCTCCATTTTTCTGCTTTCGTTGGCTTTGTCTTTTTTCTGTACTACATACTATTTCAAGTTTCTCATTCCTGGATGGTTACCACCAACATTATGCACTATTACGTTCCACGGAGAACCAGGATATTTTAATCCTCTTTGTTTTTACAAACGTTCTCTGTTCTAGATAGCAAGAGACCCTGTAGTTAGGTAGCTCAGTGTAAAACATGGGGGATGACCATAAGCCTGTTCAGACGACAGGCAGCACCAAGACTGAGCTTACAGATACAAAGCATCTGTGTGTGTGTATGCTTATTAAGGGAGAACTGGAGAGAGTGCTGGAAAAAGCAAGATGATAGATAAATCCAAAAGATAAGAAACAGAAGTAGTGCCCACCAGAGGCGTCTGCCAACCGCCCACGAACTTTTTGATTGTTCGATGATGCTAGCTAGGATTGTAACATGAATAATATGTTATTTCATATTATTTCACATTATTTTACATAATTTCCCATTATTTTATATTATTTCACATTATTTCACATTATTTCAGAATATTTCACAAAATTTCCTCATTATTTCACAATATCGCACATTATTTCAGCATATTTCAAAATATCGCATATTGTTTCAGAATATTTCACAAAGCGTCCTCATTATTTCACAATATCCTTCATTATTTCACATTATTTTACATTATTTCACACCATTTCACATTATTTTACATTATTTCACATTATTTCACATCTTATTTCACATTATTTCACAATATTTCACATCTTATTTCACATTATTTCCTATCTACAGTAAATCAGGCCAAAACAAAGACCAGAACAGCCGCTTGGTTTGTCTCCCAATGTTCCACTTCTTCCAAGAGAATGGAGTACGTCAAGGAAATGAAGGTATATTTTAGTACAGAAATAATGGCCGTGAATGGGAAAATAGTCACCGAGCCCTGCCAGTTAAATATTTTCCCATTCTAGGTCATTATTTATTTCTATTATTATTACATGGAGTAGTGGTCAATCTAAGATAATCAACTTTTAATGAAGGTATATTTTGGTACAAAAATAATGGCCGTGAATGGGAAAATAGTCACCGAGCCCTGCCAGTTAAACATTTTCCCATTCTAGGTCATTATTTATTTCTATTATTATTACATGGAGTAGTGGTCAATCTAAGATAATCAACTTTTAATGAAGGTATATTTTGGTACAAAAATAATGGCCGTGAATGGGAAAATAGTCACCGAGCCCTGCCAGTTAAACATTTTCCCATTCTAGGTCATTATTTATTTCTATTATTATTACATGGAATAGTGGTCGATCTAAGATAATCAACTTTTAATACAAAATAAGAATTTACGAAAAATAAACATTAAATTAATGTTAACTTTTTTAAAATTATAATCGAGTCGTGTGCATTCATTTGCTTAGAGTTAGAGCGAAGTGGCGCGAATGAACAGTGGCGTCACAAGATGAAGGACAGCGGTCATAATAATATGTGAGAAAAGTTTGACCGCTGGTTTTAGTATTACGACATAAGGAGGGCATGTTATGAAAATTAACCCTTCGCCTGTGAGTCCTAAGAATGGATGTAGATAACTTATCAGGCTTAACCCTTTCACTGCTAAGGTTGTTTCTCAAACTACAAACTACACTTTAACATCTTGAAAATGTTTCTGTTCCAATACCGAATAAATCATTTTTCAGTGAACTGACATATCATGCCAAAAACCTGAAATTCAGTTCACTGAAATCTGATTGATCTCGTACAAGAACGAGTAAGTTTAGAAGATTTTGCATGCTCTGTTCGGTTAAAACAGACCCCGCTGTAAAAGGGTTGAATAAAAAACTATTTGCCAACAGGAAACATCGATTGTGTCCCAAAATGAGCAATTGTGGTAACTAATATCTTGCCCAAGGAGATTACAAAGTGCCAAATAGAGATTCGAACCCGGTGCGTTGGGTTGCCAGGGCAATGCCTTACCACAAGGCCACTTCGCCCACAGATGATGGTGTGTGTTGGAGACTAAGGTCTTATTCCAGCGCTGCGCTGCAGCTGACGCTTAACTCTTTCAATGCTGAAGACTCCAAAATCTTCAAGACTTGCCAGTTCTTATACTGAACTGACATAGGCCAAAAGCCTCCTCCTCCTCCTCCTCTTCCTCCTCCTTCTTCTTCTTTTCCTACTTGTCATCCTTCTTCTTGTTCTTGTTCTTGTTCTTCTTGTTCTTCTTGTTCTTCTTGTTCTTCTTGTTTTTCTTCTTCCTCTTTTTCTTCTTCTTCTTCTTCTCCTCCTTCTTCTTCTTCTTCTTCTTCTTTTTCTTCTTCGTCGTAATCAGCATCATCATCATCATCATCATCATTATCATCATCATTATCATCATCATCATTATAATAATCATCATTATAATCATCATCATTATCATCATCATTATCATCATCATCACCATCATCATCTTCTACTTCTTCTTCTTCATGACAGCGTATTTGCACTAATAAACTCATAATAATAATATGCGTCGTGCGAGAAGACGCTTTGTTAATCACCTTTCGCGTCAGCAACTAACAATTGTAAGGATGAATACAAATAAATATCATACAAAAAGTCTCAACGTTTATAAGGGCAGTGTGTTGTAGTATGCTGTGATAGCCTAGGAAAAACACAATCTCAATTTGATATGATTAACCCTTTCACAGCGAGGTCTGATTCTAACCCGACTGAACAAGGCAATATCTTGAAAATGTACGTGTTTTTATACCAGATAAATCAGATTTCATTGAACTGACATATTTTCACACCGAAATCTGATTTATCTGGTATAAGAACAGGCAAATCTTGTAGATTTTGGTGTCCTAAGCATTAAAAGGGTTAAGTTTATAATACCTGCATATTATGGTAGTAAGTATGCCGTGATAGTGATAGGAAAAACACCATCTCGATTTCATATTAAGGCCTCTCTCTTACTTTTCGTTAAAAACATGGTAAATAAAACACTATTATCATTCCCCATTGTAATCATTCTTATTTCTAATGATATCATTTTTTATTATCGTTATTATTATCTTCATTGTTATGAATATTTATGATGATGATAACAATAATAATAATAATGATAATAATGTATTATTATGTATTATTATTATCATTATTATCATTATTCTCAAAATTTGTGCTTACCATCATCATCATCATCATCATCATCATCATCATCATCATCATCATCATCATCATCATCATCATCCCAATCATCCCCGTGTAGAATTATGTAGAAAATCATTCTTATATTATCATCACCATGTTATGTGCATATATTATAATGGTCTTCATTTTTTTTTAGCCCACAATATATCACATGATACAATTATTTATTGTCGCCATCTCTCTGTTTCCTCCCATCAACCCCCATAACCCCCCTCCCCTCTTTCTATACTCAAAACCCAACCCCCACATTTGCTTCTTCCTCATTCTCTCATCCCTTTCTCTCTCTCTTTATCTCTCTCTCACTCTATCTACTCTCTTTCTCTCTCTCTAACTCCCTCTCTCTCTTTATCTCTCTCTCACTCACCCTCTCTCTCTTTATCTCTCTCTCTCACTCACTCTCTCTCTTTCTCTCCCTCTCTTTATCTCTCTCTCACTCACTCTCTCTCTATGTCTTTCTCTCCCTCTCTTGATCTCTCTCTCACTCACTCTCTCTCTATGTCTTTCTCTCCCTCTCTTTATCTCTCTCTCACTCACTCTCTCTCTATGTCTTTCTCTCCCTCTCTTTATATCTCTCTCACTCACTCTCTCTCTATGTCTTTCTCTCCCTCTCTTTATCTCTCTCTCACTCACTCTCTCTCTATGTCTTTCTCTCCCTCTCTTTATCTCTCTCACTCTCTCTCTATCTATGTCTTTCTCTCCCTCTTTTTATCTCTCTCTCTCGCTCACTCTCTCTCTCACTCTCTCTTTATCTCTCTCACTCTCACTCACTCTCTCTCTCTATGTCTTTATCTCTCTCTCTTTATCTCTCTTACTCACACTCTCTCTCCCCTCTCCCTCCCCCATTCAGAAATACATTCCGGATATTGATATCTATGGCCCTTGCGGAGACCACAACTGCGAGAATTTCGCGATGTCTGGTGACTGCTGGGCAAAACTCAACACCACCTATCGATTCTACTTTGCGTTTGAGAACTCGTTCTGCCCAGATTACGTCACTGATAAGTTTTACAAGCTCTTCCGGTTCCGATACCCTGTGATACCCGTCGTCCGAGGGGGATTCAATTATGAGAAATATCTCCCGAAAAACACCTTCATCAATACGGCCGGTTTCTCCTCGGCCAAAGATCTGGCATACCATTTGGTGCAGCTGGGCAAAGACCCTGTCAGGCTGGGCAAAATGTACAAAGAAAAGGATCGATTGTCGATTCTGAATAGGAAAATCGACTGGTGTGATTTCTGTGAGAAGATGCACAAAGGCGGATTCAAGAAGAAGGTGATCCATGACATTAAGGAGTTTTCATATAGCAGACCTTGTTGGGACGCACCAAATGACATCAAGTAATTATTAACTCGAGCTTAATTAAGAACTTTATGTGTGAAGTGCGCAAAGACATTAGAAGATATAGACCTTAAACTTTCTTTTCGCGATGTCTAATGGGGCGTTCTGCGTGTGGGGAGCCAAGCGAGCGAGACACGATCATTCGCCATCTTGGCTCCTCATATGCAATAATTGAACGTAAACAATGACCTTAATTGACGCCATTTTGTGTCTCCTAGGTCAGACCGTCACGTGACCAAACACTAAGGTCTAACATTTCTAATGTCTTTGGAAGTACGAGAAAGTGAAATGTCAGAGATTTCGAGAAGGCCAATGGTAGGAAGAGAGTTTTTGCGTAAGATTTGCATTGGATCGACCAAATTTGGTGAGAGTGGGTTCCCGTGGCCTATCTCAGGAGGCAAGACCAGATATAATATTATAGACTGAATAAGTGAGAGTGAATATGGACTGTATGCGTTCACGCCAAATTCTCACAGCATTGACTGCGCTGAACCAACACACATAGTGTGCTTTTGACGTCATAATGACATCATGACCGCGACCAAGTTAGTAGTGTTCACATTTATTTTCTCCCTCCCAATAGCACCGTAACACAATTGTTTGTGTTAGTACTGTGCAGTCAATACTGTGAGTGTGAGTGTTTTGACCACGCGCATACCGTCTATAAAGAGAGATTGTGTGTGTGTGTTAGTGTGTGTGTGTACGTGTGTGTGTGTGTGTGTGTACGTGTGTGTACGTGTGTGTGTGTGTGTGTTGGTATGAAGGTTGTCGCTGATCTTTTTGGCTGTGAACCATATCCATAGGAATTTTCATGTGTTAGGACCGTGACAAATTATATTCACGGTTGATACATATTCCTGTAACTTCACACAGCTCACCCCCCCCCCACCCCACCCCCCATCCGTATATTGGGGTATTATTAATCACAATCACAGAGCTCAGTAATTATGTCTTTTAAAGTACGTGTAGTGGAAATTTTGTTATAAACTTTATGCATTCCTCAAGCATTCATTTCTTAAAATATATATATATTTTTAAAGTAGACATTTGAATTTGTTCAGTCCTCGTCCTGCCTTGTGTGGCAATGAAGCAAACCAAAGCCATCCAAAATAAATGTGACTCATCATCAGGGTTTGGTACACAAGGTACATCCGGTAGGGCACAGTTTCCACTTAGAAAAATGTGAATTAAGAAGCTTTAAAATCGTTTTGCTTTGTTTTATTTCTTTACCCTGACATCCCTAACGATTGATGATGAAGAAATACACTTTGGAAAAAAAAACCCAAACCTATAAAGATAGCGTCACAGTCTTTACAATGGAGATATTACCTAAGTTTACATATTTTTTAAATGTACCTTGTGTACTGAACTGTGGTGAATGGTCAGGTATATTTTCGTCTGTGGTGGTGGCATTCTTCAGGGTCATTTGCTATCTAGGACTGAGTACTTTGGTATGCAAAGGGTCTTAGAATTAGAATAGTCTGGGGTTCCCTGGACCATTATGCCTGCTTTGGGTTGTGCCTATCACTAGTTCGTATATCCACCTGTACTTTGCATTTGTGAGATTTGTTTGTTTATTGGGAGTTTAATGGCGCCACGACACACGAGGGGCATAGAGGCGCCTGCAAACAGACTTTTTCAAATAACTTTTCTCCGTCTTCTGGTTTTCAGCCTTCAGGGCTTTAAAAATACTTTAAAACAAAATTTGAACTGTACAGTTAGGATAAAATTGTTATTGTAAGAGAGAGATCCTTAAAAAAACCCAATAAATCTCAGAAACGTCCATGGCAGGGTCCAAGTCTGAATGATCTTTTACCACTAACCTGCCATCTTACATCTGGGTGCTGGTAATATATATCATATCATGACCTTATCATGACCTTATCATGACCTTATCATGACCTTAGCAATTGAAAGCGCCTTGCATGAAACACTCCACAACAAAAAAAATAAAATAATTGAACAAATAAAGAAAGTATGTGAAATGGATTTCCTTGTTTAGGTCCAAGTAGCGCTTTGCCATGCTTCACCAAAGGCTTGTTAACCCTTTCAATGCTAAGGTTATTTCTTGAGCTTCTAACTAGATATAAAAATCTTCAAGATTGGCATGTTCTTATTCCAGACAAATAAGATCTCAGTGGACTGACATATGCCAAGTCGCTCCTGCGAACCCATGCTGTCTTTATTGACAGTCATGTAAGCAATAGGAGCAACATAAAGTTTTTATCAAGATCTCAAGCAACTCACTCAACAATGTGTTTGTTGCTGATCTTGGATAAGACATTTTTTGCGGGCGCCTCTGGTGGTCGCTTTTTCTGTTTCCTCTCTTTTGGCTTCACCTGTCATCTTACTTTTTCCAGCATTCTCTCCAGTGCTCCCTATTAAGCATACACACACAGCTGTTTTGTATCTGTTAGCTCAGTCTTGGTCCTGCCTGTCGTTCTAACAGACTTATGGTCATCCCCTATGTTTTTACACTATGGTACCTAACTATAGGGTCACTTGCTATCTAGAAGTGCTGAGTACTTTTGTACACAAAGGGTGGTAAAATATCCTGAGTCTCCATGGACCTTAATAGTGTGTGATGTGGGTGTTGGCCATAATCTGTCTGTGTGTCCTGCTTTGTGATTGTGAGAGGTGATATTGTTTTCCTGTAAACCACCCACCTCTTTGTCAGCTTTTTTGAGAGAGGATGTTTTTTTCATTGCAAATCATCTCTCTGTGAAACGTCCATGGCAGGGTCAAAGTCTGGCTATTATTTTAACTAGCCTATCATCTTACCTACCTGTGGGCGCTTACATGACCATAGCAGTTGCAAGTGCCCTAAAACTCTCATAAACAAACAGATAAACAAGCATATGCCAAAAGTCTGAAATTCCACTGAAATCTTATTTATCTGAAATAAGAACACATGAATTTGTAGATGTAGTATATTTTGCTGAGTTAGAAGTAAACCCCGCTGTCAAAGGGTTAAATTTGGTCATTTGCAAATATAGTATGTCAAAAAGTCTGGAGGATGTATGGCTGATTTATATACATCTATTATTGTAAGCCTCTTGATGTTTGGGTGAAAGGCACTGTACACAACTGTGAGTAGTAAGTCAATTATTATTATTATTATTATCATTATCATAATTAATATTACTATTATTATCATAAATGTTATTATTATTATTATCATTATTATTATCATCATTATTATTATCATTATTATTATTATCATTATCATTGTCATAATCGTCATCATTATCACCATCATCATCGTCGACATCATGAATCCAATTATAACTGTTTCCATCAATATCATTACTTCTATTATCATCTTTACCATCCCCATCGTCATTTTTATTATTTATGTTCATAATAATGTGTTCAATATGTCCCAGCTATTTCATCGGCAACAAGACACCAAATTGTTCTTAAAGACGAGTGGCTGCTAGCATACGATTATCCAAAGACATTAGAAGATATAAACCTTAGACTTTCTATTCGCGGTGTCTAACGGTGCGCACCGCATGTGGGGAGCCAAGCGACCAAGATTCGATCATTCGATTACCTCGTGCCCGTCATCTTGGCTCCTGATATGCAATAAATGTACGTAAACAATGACCTCAATTGACGCCATTTTGTGTCACCTAGGTCGGACCGGTACGTGACCGAACACTAAGGTCTAGCTCTTCTAATGTCTTTGCTATTATCAAACTTTTCCTAAAGACCAAACGGACTTACTGTACCTGTCTTGCTAAAGTCTTTCCTCGGTCTGACCCACAGATGAGAGATTTAGATAAGATGGGAATTTGGCCCTGATACGTCATCAAAAATTGCCCGAGAGGCAGTAGCCTGTCCGCCATCTTATTATGCCTGCAACTAAGAATTCCCCCTGCCTTAACCTTTTCAATGCTAAGGTTTTTTTTCTCTCTAACTACTAACTAGATACATCAAAATATGTAAGATTTCATGATCTTATTCGGGATAAATCAGATGTCCGTCTTCTGACATATATGTCAGTCCACTGAAATCTTATTAATCTTGTTAGGAATTTTGAATATTTTGTATATTTTGTTTGCTTAGAATCGACACCCCGCAGTGAAAGCAATGATAGTAGATAGTGCTTTTCCCGTATGTTCCCTTTCAAACACAAGTCTAGGTTTTCCACTGAACCAAAAATAAACAACGAGGTTTTCTTAAAGATCAAAAACTCCTAAAATAGAGCAACCTCAGTTAAGAGAGCTAAACCGAAAGCTTACATGCAGACCAAGATGGCGGTTCGAACATTTCCGAAATCTGTAGGACTATTCCGAATAGCTTATAATGTATCCCATCTGCTTAACTCCCTAAGCCTCGTTTTGAATTGTATGATCGATTTATACATTATTCTTTATCTTGCACCGCTCTTGTCATGTATTTCCTAAAAAAATTACCATGCTGTTTTCTAATTATGCAATAATGTATTGTTACATGTTGCAGTGCTCATATAGAGAGTCAAGCAGTCGCATTGACCGGCCTGCAATCAAACTAGGTCATGCCGTCCACTAGCCAAAAAGGTACAATATTCATGGGTAGTTAAGATCGTGGGTGCAATAATATACACATGTTTCACGGGAAGCAACAACCAAGACGCGCCTTTAGTGCAAGGAATTGTGCGACATGTGATGACCTACTTTAATTGGAAGCCCGGTTATTTCAACTACCTAGACTCCCGATATGAGCACTTCGGTACATGCTCATTTCGAGGGATGGCGGTTTTATTGTCAGATTATTTAAAGGTTACATTACTGTGGGGGGAAATGAAATAAACAATTCATACAATTATCATATCTTGTTATTTTCATTTTCTTGTTTGATTACTCGAATTTCTGTCAATGTACGTAGCAATAATGGGTGTAGGGTGAAAATCGTCTATGGGATTTTACTTCTATTTCTTCATTTTTAGCTTCTCCTATCGTCTTGACTTTTCGGGCGCTTTCTTTAGAACGCTTTCAATTACATAAAATTCCCAACATTCCATTCTGTTTGCCAGTCTTGGTCCGCAGGACGCTGGTGGGCATTACTTCTGTTTCTTCTCTTCTGGCTTTATCTATCATCTTACTTTTTTCCAGCACTATCTCCAGTGCTCCATCAACAAGCATACACACACACACAGCTGTTTTATATCTGTTAGCTCAGTCTTGGTTCTGCCTGTCGCCCTAACAGATTTATGGTAATCCCCCCATGTTTTAAACTGTAGTACCTACCTAGAAGGCTACTTTCTATCTAGAAGGACTTAATACTTTTGTACACAAAGGATGGTAGAATATCTTGGATCTTCCAGGACCATAATAGTGCATGGTATGGGCGGTAACCATCATCTGTTTTTTGTGTCCTGCTTTGTGATTGTGTGCAGTGACGTTTTTGTACCTGTAAATCATCTCTTTGTCACCTTTTTTAAGAGATTATATATTTTCCCTTGTAAATCATCTCTCTGTGAAAGGTTCCTCGCAGGGTCAAAGTCTGGCTATTCTTTTGACTAGCGCCCTAAAAACCAACTCAATAAACAAAATAAAACAAAACAAACTAAATGATTGTGACAGATAATAGATCTAATTATTTTTTAAAGTAAGACTAAATCTGATCTTGATAGTGACATGATGTCTTTTCTTCGTAAATCATTAAATTTATCTGTGAATTGCTCCGAGCAGGGCCACAGTTTGTCTATTAACTTTACCAACGTATCATCTAGACCTAAAATACCTATTTGCGTTAATATAAAATTATGCTTCGCTGTCTAAAGCGCCCTAAAACTCCTAATAAACAATCACAGATCCGTCAATAACATCCACCCCCCCCCCCAACCCCCCCCCCCCAAAAAAAAAACCACCCCAAAACAACCTTAACTTTTTACAGCGAGGTCTAATTCTAGCCCTACTGAAGTATGCAAAATCTTAAAAATGTATGAATTTGTATATCAAATAAATACCAGATAAAAAGCCTGAACCTCAAGCTTTTAGCATATGTCAGTTCATTAAAATCTGATTTATCCGGTATAAGAACAGGCAAGTTTTGAAGATTTTTGCGTCCTTAGCATTGATTGGGTTAAAACGCGATATTTTTCTTTTTGGAAAGAGGAAGAACTTGGAAAACCAGGGCTTCAGCTGCTGTAGACCACAAACATTTCACCTAAGGATGGCTCAGATGGTAGAGCATCAGACAGTAAATGTTGTGCTGAAGGTCCCGGGTTCGATCCCCTTAAGGAGTGGATTTTTTTCCGGGACCGGAAAACCCCACGGTCGACCCAGCAGTAAAATGGGTACCTGGCCCTCAATACAGCAGTGTCCTTGTCACACAAACATATTGATTGTAACACGCCTAACAGGAGCTTGTCTTGTCCTAAGGGTTTTAATATTTGCTGTTGGCGGGGGGAAGTAAAAAGTGTGAAGCGCGATGAGCACAATTCGAGGATATCAGCCCTATAATAAGCCCTCACTTTACCGTAGAGTGAGCAGGGTGAGAGCTGAGAGGTAACTCCCGCTGCTGATGTTTTACATTTTTCCCAAG
This sequence comes from Melibe leonina, assembly GCA_031471865.1. NCBI lineage: Eukaryota > Metazoa > Mollusca > Gastropoda > Nudibranchia > Dendronotidae > Melibe > Melibe leonina. Next base: position 1,556 of record JAUEKZ010185413.1, on the reverse strand, counting down.
TCAAGAAACGTTACTCCAATGAAAAGATTGTAATCTTTTAATATGAGTTATATCCCTTTAACGAATTATTTCAATTTTCTGCAGGAGTTTCTACGGTTATTTTCTTTATTGATAGATAGATATATCGATAGATAATGAGACAGATGACATACAGATATATATAGATATATATATATATATATATATATATATATGTATACATCTTATATACTAAATCAAAATATTGATTTCGGCTCTTCGTGGACCTATTGTGATGAATCTTACCGTGGTGATAAAGTTAATTCCGTAAATAGTGAATTGGTCTTTTTGTTTTTGAAAAAAAATCGGTTAGTAAATAAACAACGTTATAAGTTTATATTAAGGCCCCAAACAGTTAAACTTCATAATCCTATCTACTGATCTAATGCTATTTCTAGCATGCACATAATATATTAGCTAGAAAATAAATCCAATTATGCCTGTAATAATTGTTTTCTTTTGATTGAATCGCCGCCGGTCACTGTGACCCCAGCAGTTGTTCTTTGTCCTTTGACTTTGATGAGCATTGATGCAGAAATCCTGCCATGACCTATGCGTAATGTACAGTCACGTACACCAAAATACAGTCCACGACACTCGTGTTAACGACGCATGAGTTGCTGTTTTCTTGTGTTGATATATTCCTTGAGAACGAGAACGGAGTCAACACTTCATTATTTAATTCACGACGCTTATTGTCTTCAACACATCCGTACAACCGTGTCAGTATCACACTAACATAACAGCGCAGACCAAGCGTGTCTAGTGTCAGTGTCACACTTACATAATAGCGCAGGCCAAGCGTGTCTTGCATCAATTATTTCCGCACCCCTCCTCATCTATGAGGACATTATTCTTCTCCTCATGTCATTTTATGGCCTGTGGTAAATTTCCAAATGTCGAAAATTTGTCCCCAACGTTAATAATAAATAACTTTCTCCATCGTGCTTGTCGCTGACCCAGTGAGTGGCGAGTGGCGAGTAGACAAAGACTCGAAATTCGAAAGAACCGCGGAAGCAGAATGTTTCGCGCATGACGGAAAACACCAACTTTAAAATTGAAGTACGGCTAACTTGACCTCGCGTGAAGTGGTTCTACGTAAGCACGTACGTGTAGGCACTTCCTTTTTTTTTAATAGCAATTCGTCGCGATTGGTCAATCTCGGGTACGGATGCCACTCGCATTACTAACAAACCAAATAAAATCGTTTTTGTTGAAGTGAAAGATTCAGATTCGAACGGGACTTTCCTTCGTTCGTAGAACGGGTTTTTCACTAATATATATATATAGATTCACTAAGCCAGCATTTGGGTGACATTTGGTCTCCTTAAACCTGGTTTGCACACAACTTTGGATTTAAGGCGACCAAAATCGGTCGCCCTATTACAACCAACCATTACCATTACCACTCGCTTTTTACATCTAGCTGTTTAAAAACATTGTTGTCGTTTACATTTAGAGTCACTTCTTTTTCATAATCACTGACTGAATCTTTCTATCCCTGTGCTTCTCTCTCTCTCTTTTCGGGTCTTTCTCTC
>JAUEKZ010185402.1:1956-12991 GCA_031471865.1 Melibe leonina | reverse complement strand
TATTATATTTTCCTCATTATGTTGATTTAGATATACAAGAGAGCAAATCTCTGAAAGAACTTATCTTCCTGATTCTCATTGCTGGAAACTACTTGAATTCGGTAAGACTGAACTCCTTATCATGGCTCATAAAATGAAGACAGAGTTTGAATTATTCAAAATACTGATCTGTATTATTTTACATGTAGGCTAGGCTGAATTAACTGGAAAACCTATCTCATATAAAAGAATGTGGTTCACAAAACAAATTGTATACGCATCACTGCCAGCCATATTTAGGGAAATATCTTATTGTCTACTTTAATTTGATACAACACATAATCCTTTAAGCACAAGAACATGTAGAAATAAAATCTTCTTCTGCCCTCCCATCTATTGTATGTCATTTGTTAGCTATGAGGTTGCTATTTGGAAATCAATCTCAATCTCTCTCTCTCCATTACTTCATTATTCTCAACATTAGTCTCTTTCAAATCCTCATTTTCTTTATCCATCACTTCACATTTAAGTCTTCCTCTATTTCTTGGTCCATCTACTTCCATAAAAAATAAAAATTTAGCAAAGCCAGAAAAAAAGTTATCAATAATATTTTTTTCTGTACAGGGCAACTATGCTGGAAATGCGGCAGGCTTCAAGCTTTCGTCTCTCCTCAAGCTGACTGAAATCCGAGCAAACAAACCTCGCATGAACTTACTGCACTATGTGGCACAGGTGGGTTGTCTTGTTACCGTACTTGCTGCTGTCCTTAAGATTTACTAATAAAAATATATAAATTTTATAGTAAATTTAAGAAAACTTTACATCTTACACAGTGCACAACTTTCTGACTGCATGCCCTTACAATGATGGCTCAGTTTTGTCAGTAGATGTATCAGGCTTTGGTCTTCAAATAGATATACATGTACGTGTGTTTGTTTCATGATTGTGCTCTACTATTTTCTAGATGTGTGTTCAAGTTTTACTAAATATTCTATATTATTTATAACTTCCTTGCCATAGAACGTTTAGCATCTCAGTGAAAGTTTGGTCAATATGGATAATATTATTGTGTAGTTAGAGGTAGAAAACAAATTGAAAACAAAAAAGAGATAAAAATTCTGCAACAAAAACCCATTTGGGAAAAAAAGTATTTCCATAAAAATTTTAGTTTTCATTTCTATTTTGTGTCCTATTTTTTCACATATTGATCATAACTTCAATTTCTTTCTCTCGTGAATTTTCAGGAGGCTAAGGAGAAAAATCCTAAACTTCTACAATTCCCTCAAGAGATGAGATACTTGAAAGATGCAGCTCAGTAAGTGTTTTTATGAGCAGTATTGTTTCAAATTTGAAGCTTTGAGCCTTTTAAAAATGAAGCTATGAAATAGGTTCCTTTTATTTTCCAACCATTTTCCGTTGTTGTCTATCGATTTTCAAAATCTCATCTAAATCTAATTGGTTGTTTTTTCAATCTTCCTTCAACCAATATTATGTTGTTCCTTTCTTTCTTTTATCTTCCCTTCATTAATTCTTTTATCATGTGATTCTTTTTGTTTAAATTCTTTCATTTATAAAGAGAGATAAATTTTACTTTTCTTTGGTAATGTTAAATGAGGGTTTGATTGAGAATTTCAAGTTATTTTGGGATGCATTTTTAAAATCAAACTTTCTTCTTATCTGCTTTTAGAGTCTCTGTGGAAACCCTTTCGCAAGACATCAAGAATATTGCAAACAAGGTCAGGGCTATCACCGAACAAATTGTAGTGGCGGGTGTGGACTTCCAGAAACAAATGGAGCACTTTCTCAAGGTGTGTTCAGTGGACAAATTTGACTAATGGTTTAGGTTTTTGGGGGTTTTTGTTGGGTTTTTTTTCGTTTAATTTCTTTTGGGTCTTTTTCATTAAAAAAAAATGTGCATTGACATTATATGGTATATCATTCTGAGTAGCATAACAAGATCTGTAATTTATGCTTAAATTTTGAATGTGCTTTTATTTTTTTGTCTCATGTATATTAATCATTGCTAACTCAATTTACCGCTGCACATTAAATTTGAGGAAATTTTGAAAGTGACCTTTTATTTGGGCATGAATACCTACTATAGGACTTCAGGTATCCAACAAATTTCAACCAAGGCAATTCTGAATAAAAAATTATTTATGTAGCAAACTTAATCTGTAAAGAGTTTTAAAAATCTTTCCAGTATTCATAATTTTTTAAGCTAATTCGTATGATGTACTCATTACTAACTATAATTTGCTTTTATTTTGCAGGAGGCAAATGTTGAAGTTGTTGAACTGGAGGAAGATCTGAATGAAATTGAAACAATGCGGGAGGAACTATCCACGTTTTTTGCAGAGGACTCAAGGAGTTTCAAACTGGAGGAATGCTTCACCATTCTGCAAACTTTCTGTGAAAGATTTAAAAAAGCAATTGAGGTATTTGTTTTATTCTTTATGCATAATTAAATGAATATAAAAAGCTTGAGCTTTTAAGATATAATGACAAGATGTAAAATTTAGATTTGTCTCATCATTCGAATTCTCATGAGTTTGCTATCTGTAACCAAAATTTAAAACAAAATTGTTCTAATCATATATCAATAAAATCAGTCATTTGAAAATTATTCAAGAATTGGCGAATGATGTTATGGCAATGAGCATGAAGGAAGAGGTGGAAGAGAGAAAGGATGATGATGGTGATGATGATGATAGTGATGGTGATGATGATGATGATGATGATGATGGTGATTAAAAAGATTGTCATTATTATTGCTTTGTATTTATTTCTAAAGGAAAACTCACAGAGAGAGATCCAAGAGCAGAAAGCTGAACAGAGGAGAAGAACGACACAGGAAGAAAATGGAAAGAGGAATTCAAGTAAGTTGACAAAATTATGGCAATATAATTGATGAGAAATAAGAGCAATAGAGAAATAATAGTTTCTTAACTTTAGTGAAACAACCTTTTGTTTGACATGCATTTCTCTTTTTTCTTTCTCGCTAGTAGTGTCACTCCGTAGCAAGGGCCCTGTTTTTTTGGCATGTTCTGGCATGCTGATTTTTCAATTTTCCCCATAAGATTTTTCTAAAACTGAGGTTTCCAAGCAAGGGGCTTTAATCATAAACTAGTATTCGTTAAAAATTAAATAGAGCATGTATTTTTATGGCGAGTAGGAATGCTGAGTAAAATCAAATAGTAATGGAAATATCATCCCTTTTATTCTTTTCAGAAGAACATCCTGATTCCCCAGATGAAAGCCTCGACCAAACTGCCTCTGGTGAGGAGGAGGACGGATCCATTGTGGACATGCTTTTGGCTGATGTGCGCAGTGGATTCAGCTCTCGCAAATTCAACGATGGAAATTTCTCAGTGCAAAAAGTCACTAAAGTCAATCTCCTCGATGCCTTGTCTTCAGGGAATGGTGCTGCTGCAGCTTCACCCACGCTGCCCAAAAACCCTCCGTCCTTTATCAGGCGTGGCTATGGAAGGGTCAGTCAGAGGAAAAAACTGCAGTCCAGCAAAGTAGAAGACCTTTCTCCTTCACCCACCCCAGACTCCACTAATCAGAGAAGAGCTCGAAGGAGTTTTGCCTCAGATGGCAGCGACGAATCTCTTATTGATTTCCTCACAGAAAATGAGGGAGGAGTCACGCCAGACTCACCTAAACCAGAAAATACTTTTGAACGCTATGGTAGCTTGCGCCGCAGACACCAGGAAAGGAAGGAGAAGAGGAAAGGTGCATTGGAAATTATTCTCCCTGGAAGAGAGCTGGCTTCTCCCTCAATACCAGAAAACTCTCCTCTTGGCAGTGACAGCCCAACTCCTGCAGCATTGAACAGACTTCAAGCAGACAAAGAACCTCAGACAAAGACAGGCCGTAGTATGAGGAGAACCAGAAGCTGGCTGGATAGGCCATCGGTGGACAAAGCCAATGCTGAACATAAAAAGGAGGAGAGCAGCAAGGCCAAGGGAGATAGCTCTGATGCCTTGTTAGACAGAATTAAGCAAAAACTGAACAAAAAGGCTGAAGAGAGACACACGAGGTTAGGTGGTGAGGAGGAGAGAGACAGACTAGGGGTGCATGACAGCTCCTTAAATGATGAGGAGTCCGGAAGAGTCTCCAACAGGTGGCGAAGTGGAATCGCCATGCCAGATAACTCCTTGGGCACTATCTCAGAAAAAGGCACCCGTGACATCAAACACAATGTTATTCGCAGGGAAAAATCAGACTCCACAAAAGTACAATATCGCAATAGTGTTGGCCCATCAGAGTTTGCTAGAATTGTTCAAAATTCAGAAATTCATACCAGGCCAGTTCGGTCACAAGATGATTCAGATATGAAGTCTCCAAATATAGCTGTCTCAGTGCGAAAGCAAATTAGCAGCGGAATAGGAACAAACATTGACCAGGTGTTGAAAACTATAGAAGATTCTGGAAGAACTATTGATACTGTGGGAGTGTCTGGACCAATCAAGAGAACCCGTGAAGTTACCGAGCCAAAAACTGAAGCCCCTCAGCAGACAGGGCACCACTCCCAGGTGGCTGTTGTCGCTCATGTAACAGCTCCTTTCAGACCTTTGACCCCAGTCGATCTGGATCTCAAAACAAAGAGAGATAAGAGAAAGAAAAGATCAACTTTAACATTAGAAGATGTGAAGGCAGCTATGAAAAGTGACAGTCCTCTTTCTGATCAACTAGAGCAAGTTCCCATGGCACAAGATCCTATTTCAAAACCTGCAGAGACAACTATTTATTACCAGGCTGAAACAGGAAAGCCTGTGGCAAAAACTCCCCCATCCCCACGCCGCCCAACCTCTGATGTGGAAAAGACCAGCCAGGAAAATAGTGTGAATAACAAAGAACTTAGTAAAGCAGCCAAACTTGCTGCTAAAAAGAAGTTTCGTGATGCCCGATTTGGGGATTCTTCAAGTAATTCTGAAAGCAGAACCAAAAGCAATGTGGAGCCTGACGGTGTTGATAAGGCTTTGAAAGAGTTGGCCAATCAAAACTCCATGAGTCGTTCAAAGTCCTATGATGAACATGTTGCTGACAATGAGTTTAGTAACAATGTCATGAAAAGGAATAACAACAGTGGAAGCGCTCCTGACACTTCCGCTGAAAAGAAAGCTGTAAAGAGAAATAGTGCGAGTAGATTGTCTCTTGATGGTAGAAGAAATGGTCTGTACATTCCCAGTGATGAGAGCGACACAGAACTAACTCCTGAGGACGCAGGCACTCACAGGCTGTCTATCGCCAAGAGTGACAGCCCTCATAGCGTTAGCCAGCTGTCCCTCAAGTCAACCAACACCTCTACAGAAACCCTCCAAGCTGACATTGAATCTTCTCCTGAACAGCGGAGGAGGAACTCAGAAGCTCTCTCCAACCGCCCTACTTCAGAATTTCCGAGAGCCTCTGTGCTTCCGGGGTCTCATGAAAATCAGTCGACGCCCATGAACCATTTGGGTGTGCCCATGCAACCTCGACCTCAAAGCACCACAGCTGTTGACTTGGAGCAGTCCACATTGCGTCGTTCTTACAGCCTCATGGAGAGGACAAAGCTACACAACGATGATGAGGATAATGACAATCCTGCGGTTAAAATGGCTAAGTGGCGATTAAATCGCAGGAACAGGAGCACAAGAAGTGTGTATGATAATGTGCCTGAGATAGATTCCTCTCGCTCTCTGCTGTCACCAACAAACACTCTGAGTCCTGATCCCTTACAACCATTCAAAACAGAGGTGAGTGAGTTGAAAAATGAAGTCGGCTCTCGCAGCAGCTATGCAAGCAGTTATGCCAGTAGTAATGAAAGAGACGAAGGGTTTGAAACCGGCTCCGGCACACCATCTCAACGCGACTCCATGAGCAGCACCATCGACTCAGACATCTACGCCATTGCAGCATCAGCATCAACTACCTGTGCTACTCCGTCAGCTGCCAGAAGGGAAGTGTTCAAATCAAAATCAAATGAGGACAAAACCGATTCAAACAATAAATCTGTGATAAAGACATTGCCCGAAAGTGATTCTGTGATATCTAGTTTGTCAGTTGAGGCTGATCGCAAAGAGAGAACAGAAACTTGGACGGAACAAACCGTGAGAGCCAATAGCATTAATACTATCAGCAAGGACCAGTCATGTGATAGCAGCAGTGAATATGCAGCCCTGTCCCCAGACAGTGGTCATAGCACTTCTAAAGAGGACATTTGGTCAGAGGATTTGAATGTGAAAACTGAACCAAAAGAAACTAAGAAAAAGGACACAACCCCTCCATCTGGTACTAAAACTCCAGTTTCAAAAACAAAGTCTGTTCCGAGTTACATGCGATCAACTTCTAGTTCTATCACAGCTGCCAAGCCAGCATCTAGGGCTGCCACAAAAACAAGCACCACATCAACACCACCTCCTTCCTCATCTGTCTCACCGTTCAGAAGAGACACACCTCAAAGAATCTCATTCAAAGAAAAAGAGGTCACACCAACAATCAGAAGGGATACAACCATGCGTGCATCCATGAGAGCAGAATCTGCCTCTTCTGGGTCTGGGTTCCAGAGAGGGACAATGGCCAGAAGGTCTGTCCGACGCCCACCAGTGGGACAATCTACAGCAACCACCACTATGTCTTCACCTTCTGCGGGTACTTCCACCCTACGTGGTAGATCCGATTCTACTGCCAGCTTATCATCTACCACAAGCAGTAGCTCAAACATCAGTTCAAATATTTCATCGACCACTGCTCGCCATGTCACACCCTCTGTGTCAAATAAATCCAGTCCAGTAACGCGTTCATCATCAACTAGAACAGTTTCCATGCGGGCCAAGACTCCAACCACCACCCAAAGTTCATCAACAGTAAACCGCAGTTCAGGCAGCTTCTCAAAAAAACCATTGTCATCTTCACTTTCTGATACAACCCCAAGGAGAGCAGTTACGCCTTTGTCCCATGAGATGAAGCGCAGCTCCACTCCCCTTTCCCACGAAGGAAGTCGCAGCACCACTCCCCTACCAGAGAGGCCTCGCAGTACAACACCAATGTCTGAGGCTCGACCACCCTCCAGAAGGAGTTCTTTCATGGCCCCAACAGCCGCATCCAAAGCTAAGAAAGGAGCAGAAACAAGTGCTAGTGCTGTAAAAGCAAAATCTCCAACCACAAAATCTACTGGAGGCCTTTTGCGAACGGCTAGTCTGCGACTTCCCAGAAAGTCAACAGATGTGTCACCTGGGTCATCACTTCAAGACATACCGGGAGGCAGAAAGTCTCCAGCTATGGTGGAAACAACACTGCCATACAAGGGAGAGCACTACCAGTCCTTGTCTACTGTTGCTGAACAGGATGAGGATGCCACTAAAACCAGTGATGACACTGCAAAGAAGGCTCCATCTCTCTTTAAAAGGATTGGGATAGTAAAAGGGAAACCTTCAACAACCCAACAAAGCAAGCCAAAGACAAAGCCAGGAACTTCCTCGACTAGAAAGTGAATTTTAACATCAGCAACAGGAAGCCTCTGGTTTTTGCCTTGATATTAAAAAGCTAATGAACCCAGAACCTAAAGCAGGCCATTCCAAAACTGTGCCAAACTTTGCAGGCCTTGGATGCAACAGTTTCTGAGCTTTGCTAGGTGGAGTGTCAAGAGAACCGACTATATAATATGATATGTCTAGTTTGCAGAGATGTTTATTCTTTTCTAAATGATGCTAAAATGCTTTTAGATATCTCTAAATAATTTCTGACAAATCTATTTAGCTGAATTAATATCATCATAAATATTGAATGATTGTGACTAAGACATTAGTTACATACTGGTCGGATTGTAAAAAAGAAATCTGTCATAACGACCAGATTATATAGCCTGCCAATCAGGTAGCAAAAATCTGTGATGCTTACTGAATATTACAATGAAATACAGATCTTTTACTTTGTGACAAATTTTGATTGCTGTGTCTCATGAGTAAATTACAGTTCTTATTACCTTGTTACAGTTATTTACTTAAGAAAATAAAATTGGATCATTATTTGTGCTATTTGTCATCGTTGTAGATTGATGTATATAGTATAACGTTACTATTTGTTTGTAATTCGATGAGGTGTGCCTTGAATACTCTCTACATTGTGTACCAATATTTGTAACAAAATAACTTTTCTAAGACATTGTTTGTACGATTTTCAAAATATGATCCGTTATTTTGTCTGTAAATAATGCCTGTTTGACTAGTAAGTTATTGTTGAAAGTCAATGAGGTGCAAAGTAATAAATATCTCAATCTTTTAAAATACAAGTTTGTGTATAATGACCTATTAGAGGTTTCTGTACATTTAAGCTCATTCTCTATGTACAATAAGTGCATCCACGTATTGAGCTATCTTATCATTGTCCTTTGTATTCACATAGTACCCTATCATGTGAGCTGCGTTTATGTCAAATTATACTTAATGCACACAAACAAAGCATGAATTGATTATGACTTCAAAGATTTTGTGCTTCTGTCTTTGATAGTATTTATATGCCCTTAAAGTGCCTTTGTTCATGTCAAGATTGTGAGGATGTTAAGATAGTTATCTGATTTTATTCAATTTTTTGTCTGTTATCTTCATTTTGAGGGCATTTGTAGGCACACTAAGGAAAACAAAATCTGTATTGTTTTACTATCTCATTTCATCAGTGTTTTTGTCTTTCAACAAACTCATCTCCTTTTATTTATATGCTGTTCATAATTTATTTGGCCCTTTGGCAATCATTTCACTGCAAAATCTTAAATGTTTACATACATTCTTGTTTCCTCATGAACTTTGGTGTAGTAATTACTTTTGGGGAAAAATGAGAGACAAAAAACGGTAAGAAAAGACGTGTGATTGTTGCATCATTTGAAAACAATTATTTTATTTTTGTTATGGAAATGCAAGTTTTAATATTGTTCCAGTTAGAAAAACAAAACTGCTGAAAGTAATCAGTGTGCCTTTGTCAACTTTTATTGATTTTGATTTACAAAATGATGGTTTCATTCAAATTCTCTTCAACATTTTGTCATAAAGGAGAGAGAAAAACTATACAACTTTCTAAAAAATGCAGTATGCACCAATAGTGTTGGGAAAGATTTTTTTGTTTGTAGAAATTTTAGTTGATTTTCTATCTGGATAATAATATGTTATCTTATTACAAAGAACATTGATGTTAAACATGAACAATATCACTTGATGGTTGCTATGCATTCATTCAATGTTTTAGATTTAAAATATCATAACCATGATGAACCAGAGGGAGTGATTACAAATATGATCATATCTTAAAGTTACAATTATTACTTTGATGTAATGAAACTGTCTCTCTTCAACTCAACAAGCCCGGATATTCATAAGGATGCATCTCACTTGTTGAGACAAGACTTACACTTAAACAACATTCAATAGCTTTAATAAGGGAACAAAGCTGTGTCATTGTACATTTGTATGATAACAGATTTTTTCTGTATATTTTTCTTCCATGACTATGTCTTTGCAATGATCTGAGCTGAACACAAGAGCCCCTCCATATTGATCATGTTTCGTTGTTTTACATTCTGTAACATAGCTTGTATATGAGGAGAATTTTTTTCAACCAGACAACCAGATCAGAAGATTTAAAACAAAATATCATGTACCAAGAAAAGAATAATGTTGAAAAATCCACAAAAAAACATTTTTACACAAGGAAATGAATTTCATGAAAATGTTGCCCTACACCAGTTGCCTATGGGTTTTGATTTATTCAGTTCTTTTCCATGTGATAAGAAAATCAATATTGTCTTAAAAGTTGTTTTTAAGTTTCTATTTTAGAAGTGTTATTTCTGACGACATCTTTAAACATAGTTTTGACTATTTGGGGTCAACCTTTCCCTTTTCACATTACATATCAACCTAACTTCTTGGAAAAATGAAGTTCAAGTAGAAACTTATTACTGGCTTTTGGATGTGGTGGAAATAGTTGCCTTTGTAGTATCTTTTACTTCATTTATTACTTCTTAAAACGATTTCTGTCATTGACAGAAAAATGTAGCTTTTTTACCAGCATTCTTTTCAATCTATTGTAATTATACTACTTTAGAGTAAACTATGACAAAGGAATTCTCTGACCGAAACTTCTTTTTTTTTTATGAATCAGGGATCATCCCCCAGGAGAAAAAAAAATGTTTCAACCTTGGCTTGAACAAAGAGAGAGGAAAGTAAGCCCTCTCACAAAGCATTTATTAAAGTATACATTATTAATTATTCTTCCTTTTTCAATGAAAAAAAAGACATGGCACATTTTTCAAATCCTTTTCTTTCTCAGTCGGCCAACTACTACTTAAAGTATTGATTATGTTCATTATGCTTAGAAAAAAAGCACTGAAAAGAATATTTCAGAGGGAAAAAAATTGAAGTTCATTTTCAATGCAGTTACTATTTATTTGTTTCAAAATTCAAATTCCGATCTTTTTTATTTGTTTAAAATATGCCTATAGTGAAAAAGAGTATCATGAATACTTTCTTTATCACCAAAAAGATAATTATTGAGAAATACATTTTTTTAAAGGATTATAGATAATTTTCAACAGTGGGGCAAAATATTATATAGGCCTTTTATGTTTTAATTTTTGTTTTCATAGATTTCATTACCGTATCATATTTTAATTTATTTTTTGTCGGTTTAGTTTTATTTTTGTTTTCATTGAAGTTAGAGAATTCATTACCATTGGTAGACACCTACCATAATTGTGATCATCTGATCAACAATTTGAAACTACTATCAACACATTATCAATTCACTATGATATATTTTTGTCATGGTATCAAGACAGGACCATGGGGTCAAAGTTCAATACATTAATTATTCTATAGCTCATTGTCATCTTCTCTTCATAAATATTTATTTCATTTTCATAAAAGAGAAATACAAACTTTGAATTTCAGAACAAAAAATAAAAGAAAGACCGAAACATACAAAGAAGTAATTTTTTAAAAATTAAATGGTCGCACACCTATCATTGCTAAATATCTTCTTCTTCGCCATCATCATCACCATCATCGTCATCACCATCATC
>JAUEKZ010185390.1:0-26042 GCA_031471865.1 Melibe leonina | reverse complement strand
GTGATTGCAACTGTGAACAGAATTTCCCTTTTGGGACAAATAAAGTTTATATTATTATTATTATTATTATTATTATTTTAACAAGTTACACATCTCAATAATTCTGTTTTTATTCCTAATCATGAGCTGGATTTATCCTTGTCATCAGCTAAACCCCTTTATACAATGAATAAATAATTATTCAGTAGCTGAATAGGTTAAGTTGGTAGGTCGGGGGTTCGAATTCTTGTCGCGTTATTTATGATCATAAACATAATAATACGTCCTCATATGTACGTTAGTCGTTATTTTAGTACAGCTGTCTCACCAGGGAACAGCTGTCCAGACTGGATGACCTGGTGTCAGTATACTGTGACTTGGGTGAGATATTCGAATTAGAGCCCTCAGCTTATTTCTGGCAGCACGTTAACTTGGCCTGAGAGGTCCGGAAATATAATGACTTTAAACAAGCAACAACATACAAACCAACCAACCCAACCCAAACCGACCACTTTACGAACCAACCAACAAGCCAACCAGCCAACCACCCAACCAGCCAACCACCCAACCAGCCAACCACCCAACCAGCCAACCACCCAACCAATCAACCCAACCAACCCGAACACTTCAAGTCATTCAATATCACCAACCCATTCTCTGTGCGGGCGGTTGGCGGGCGCCTCAGGTGCGCGCGACTTCCATTTTGTATCTATCATCGTACTTTTTGTAGCACTCTCTCCAGTGCCCATTAACAGACATACACACACACACACACACACACACACACACACACACACACACACACACACACAGCTGATTTGTATTTGTTAGCTCAGTTTTGGTCCTTGATTTGCACTGTGGTACCTAACTACAGGGTCACTTGCTATCTAGGACTGAATACTTTTGTACACAAAGGGCGGTAGAATACCTTGTGTATCCCTGGACCATAATAGTGCGTGATGTGGGTGGTAGCCATCTTTTGCTTGTGTGTCCTGCTTTGTGATTTTGAGAGGTGATATTATTTTTTCCTTAATTTACCTCTTTGTCACCTTTTTTTGAGGGATCGATTTTTTTTTCATTGTAAATCATCTCTCTGTGAAACGTCCCTGGCGGGGTCCTAGTCTGGCTCTTCTTTTAACTAGCCTATCATATTACTTACCTTTGGGCGCTATATATGACCATAGCAGTTGCAAGCGCCCTAAAGCTCTCAATAAACAAACAAACAAATAACCTCCCAACCAATCAACAAACCCAACCAACCCAACCAATCAAAACATTTCATGTTGTTCAATGGCACTAACCCATTTTCTGTAGCTTTTGAACAATAGAAGGAGCGAGACATACCATCCACACACGAAGCTAAGTTTTGTTATTTTGTTTAGTCTTGTTTGTCCTGATGAAGACCTTTGGTCAAAACGTTGCTTTTCTGTTTGTCTTGCTTTGTCCTTGTCCCACTATATTGGCCTGTTAACCACTCCCTTTGTTTCACCTTTCTCTGTTACTCTCCAAGAATCGGCTTGGCTTCCTGATGAAGACCTTGGGTCGAAACGTTGCTTTTCTGTTTGTCTTGCTTTGTCCTTGTCCCACTATACTGGCCTGTTAACCACTCCCTTTGTTTCACCTTTCTCTGTTACTCTCCAAGAATCGGCTTGGCTTCCTGATGAAGACCTTGGGTCGAAACGTTGCTTTTCTGTTTGTCTTGCTATGTCTTTCTCCCACTATACTGGCATGTTAACCACTCCCCTTTGTTTATCCTTTGTTTATCCACCATTCTCTGTTACTCTCCAGGAATCGGCTTGGCTTCCTGCATCATCGTGTTCCTGCTGAACTGCTACTACAATGTGATCCTGTCCTGGGCGTTCTACTACTTTTTCAGTTCCTTCACCTCCGAGTTGCCATGGGAGGACTGCGATCACGACTGGAACACGGCCAACTGTTCCGTCAACTTTGCAGAAACGGTCAACAGGACTAATGTCAATGAATCCTACTTAATTGACCCTGTCACGGAGTTTTGGGAGTATGTGGCTACTGATCTATTTACTTAACTAACTCTCTTCCAGATTTAACTGTTTACTTACTCACTCACTTACTTATTTACACACCCGTACTATACCAACTTATTTACTTACTTTACTAACTTATTTACTTACTCACTGTACAAATAAAAAATGCGAGGACATGTTATATATAGCGTTTACTTCATTACCATTTGTCCCAATTCAATATTACTCAATGGTATTGGATGGAAATCTTCTATATGTGTTTCTTTTCTCTTACCTTTTTAAAACCATAGTCCAATTTTTTTACTATCCCTGTTCGACACTGTAATATTTTTTGTTTCGTATAACTTATAACTGTGTATTCGAGGTAAATCATCCTCCATGTCACTACCAAATGGGGTACAAAACTAAGGGGCCGTTCATTTCTCTAGTTAAAATGAGCAGATTGAACACAAAGGGCGGGGGAAAATCCTTAGTTATCTCGCACCACGGTAGGTACATACCCAAAGAATATTTTATACGAGAGAATATTATCTTTTTTTTTAAAGTATAAACCATCTCTCTACTGTGGACCGTTTTTACTCCATTGCTCTTTCGACTGATACGATTGTATTACTTCATAGACGATGATACATATGGTCTTAGCTGGCAAAATACCCTGAAGTTCTGGACAAACAAAAACAATAAAAATGTTCAAAGAGGTACAGTAGCTTTGTTAAGTCTGTGAAAAGCACCATATCGGGACACGGGGGCCCTGTTTTCGATATTCATTCACATTGTTCCTGACATTCTTTTGTTTACTGACTGAATAGAAGATAGACGTATTGATTCACGATCAGGCAATGTTATCAGTTTGTTCTTATACCAGACATACACCATAGTTACAATGACCGAACATTTAGTGATGACTTTAACTCTATCAGTTCTGCCATTCTTGCCAATGCCCCCCCCCCCCCATCTAATAGTTTGTTTTTTTCATTCAAAAGAACTCACCACCCTCCTCCTCATCTCTTCCCCCCCCCCCTCTCTCTCTCTCGTGTGTGTGTGTGTGTGTGTGTGTGTGTGTGTGTATGTGTGTGTTTAAAAAGCAAACTATGTGATACAAAAAATATTTCTTTCATCCCACAGGAACAAGGTTCTGGATATCTCCGATGGACTGGAGCATATGGGAAATATAAAATGGGACCTTGCCCTGTGTCTACTTTTCGCCTGGATCGTCGTGTATGCTTGCATCTGCAAAGGCATCAAATCTTCAGGAAAGGTAAACGACCTGTCACCAATAGAAAACTTAAT
This sequence comes from Melibe leonina, assembly GCA_031471865.1. Lineage (NCBI taxonomy): Eukaryota > Metazoa > Mollusca > Gastropoda > Nudibranchia > Dendronotidae > Melibe > Melibe leonina. Next base: position 22,770 of record JAUEKZ010185390.1, on the reverse strand, counting down.
GATTAGAATAGAAGAATTCATCAATGTTCCTCGTGAATCTTGTGTTTCTTCTTTCATTTACTTATTCATCATCCTCAGCATTTTAATGTGGAACTTTTGGAAACGGAGACTCAGATTTAACAAATTGAGAAGATCAGCAACAGCAGTTAAAATAACAACAAAATCCTATCCAGGTTTTATCAGTTCCTAGACCTTGGAGAACCAGTCGGCGCCAATGACCACAGTATATTATATGTATTTGTGTAATAGTGTGGTGGTGAGCATGAACAAGAAATCCCACGAAATTATTTAAAGTACAGATACAAGACAAAGCTAAAGAAATAATTTTTTTTAGGAAAAACAGGAAATGGTCCTGAGTGGGATCAAACCTGCACCACTGTTTGGCCAACAGCATGAGACTGCGAGCCTTTCATCTTAGGAGCGATCCCATACCATACCATACCATAGCATACCACACCATACCACATCACACCACACCACATCACACCACACCACATCACACCACACCACATCACACCATACCTTATCACACCACACCACACCATACCATACCAAACACCACACCAAACCATACCAAATATCATCCCACACCACACCAAATACCACACCACACTCTACCACACCACACCAAATACCACACCACACAACACACCATACCATACCATACCATATTACACCGTATCATACCACACCACCCCACACCACACCATACCATACCACATCATACCATACCACACCACACCACACTCTACCACACCACACCACACCACACCATACTATATCATATCACACCATACCATACCACACCATACCATACCACACCATACCATACCATACCACACCATACCACACCCCACCACATCACACCATACCTTATCACACCACACCACACCATACCACACCATACCAAACCACACCATACCATACCACACCACACTCTACCACACCACACCACACCACACCACACCACACCATACTATATCATATCACACCACACTATACCATACCATACCAAACCACACCATACCATACCATACCATACCATACCACACCATACCATACCATACTATATCATATCACACCAAAACATACCATACTATACTATATCATATCACACCACACCATACCATACCATACTATATTATATCACACCACACCATACCATACCATACTATATCATATCACACCACACCATACCATCTCACACCACACCATACCACATCACACCACACCAGACCACATCACACCACACCATACCACATCATACCACACCACACCATATCACGCCATACCCTGCCATATCACACCATACCATACCACATCACACCACACCATATCATATCACATCACACCACACCATACCAAACACCACACACCACACCACACCATACCAAATATCACACCACACCATACCAAACACCACACACCACACCAAACACCACACACCACACCACACCATACCAAATATCACACCACACCATACCAAACATCACACCACACCATACCATACCATACCATAACATACCATAACATACCATACCATACCACACCACACCATACCATATCACACCACACCACACCATACCATACCACATCACACCACACTACACCACACCATAGCACACCACCATACAGTACCATACCATATCACACACAACGTCTTCCACCATTCTGTGCTAGGTGATGTACGTGACTGCGACTTCCCCCTACATCTTCATGCTCATCTTGTTGATCAGAAATGCTACACTGGATGGGGCTTCCGATGGTGTTGACTTCTACCTGAGGACCAACTTAACTAGGTTGAAAGACACTCAAGTGAGACAGGCTCTAAAATCTAGATGATACATATAATAGATAGTCTATAAAATAAAAAAAATCATTTCAATTTTTAAAATGATTCTTTGGTACGACAAAAAAATGTATAAGTATATAACAGATGACAGTTTTCAGGGACTTTTTGTTATTTTGTTAAATCTTGTTTGTCCTGATGAAGACCGTTGCTTGTTTGTTTGTCTTGCTTTGTCTTTGTCCCACAATACTGGCCTGTTAACCACTCCCTTTGTTTTTACCTTTGATACCCATTGGCCTAGCGATCCCCTCTCTTTTTAGACTTCTCCCTATTAGAAAAACTTTTATCGCCCAAATCCTGACTCTAGTGAATGGAGTTTACAAGGTTACAAAGTCATCTAGGTGTAAATTTTAACCCTATGCCTGTTTCTCCTGCACTTGCTTTTGCAAGTGTGGTCTTACCATTTAGCTGAACTTGCCAGCCAAAAAGTAAAAAAACAAAGTAAGAGCTTATTCACTTCACATAATAAAGAATATGTAGTAGGCTTTTATTCTATCAAGATCATTCTTCAGTAGCATATTGAGTGCTAATCGTATCTATTTAAATTGTATTTTGTTACTGCAAACTTTTCATTGTTGATATTTATTGTCAAAGTAAGTAATCGTAATCTCTGAATGTCTGTGGCTAATTTTTGTGTAATTTAAACTCGAACCTTACATTTGTGAAAAAAATTAGGAAAAGGTTATGATAATCTGTCAATTTGGTGGTCAGGTTTAAGTTTTATTATCTTTTCCATAGTTACTTCATGTACGATTCTACATTTCACAAATATAGGTGTGGGTGGATGCCGGCACCCAAATATTCTTTTCTTCCTCCATTGCTCTTGGAACTTTGACTGCTCTGGGAAGTTACAACAAATTTAAACACAACTCATACAGGTAAGGCCTACATACTGAAGTTACATACTGAAAAGGTCTTAATTTAAAAATGAGAATGCAGAGAGAATTGAATATAAAGTGTGTCACCATTGTTAAAGATTTTAACTTTTTTTGATGAAATGCATAATATTATGTTTTATTTGTTTTCTAATATTATGTCATCTTAATGAAAAATTTAGTCTACCAATTTTAAATATTTGAACGATCATTGTTCTGAATTATCAATATGGTCTAAAAATACATGAAAAAAGTATTGTATGATTGACATGTATTTCTTAAACAAGAAGTACACAGTATTAAATGATACAATATACCCTATATCAAATTTGTTATTAAGTTGTATTTCTGTGTTCAGTTTAACAAAGAGGAAAATGGACTGCTTGATATTCTAATCTGATATCTAAGAAGGATTCCTTGATTAAAGGTTTCAGATGTCAAATCAAAAATGTTTTATTTTATAAATCTATCCTTCAAAGAAAGTTTTGCAATGAGATTGTATATAAAATCTTTGGAGATGTGACCTACAGAGCTCTTACCATTGGCTTTATCTAATTGTTTTTAGACATAATAATATATGAACTGAGCGTGTGATAAGAGAATAAAGAAATAATAAGATCATAAGGGTTCTATTTCATATGTGGCATATACGCACATGAATGCCACACATTGCATATAAGCAATTTATTTCGTATAAGAATAAGGTTCAATAACAATTTTATGACTGAATCTGTATATGTTATCATTAAAGATAGAAAAACACCGATTCACAATCCATACCCACACAGAAAAAAAATTTGTTCACAATAATGTCACAATAAATGCTATTCTATTTTCTGCATATGAATCTAGTTTTATGAAAGTTAATACCTGCTCAGCAGACGAGTAAAGAGTAAGTTTCTCTTTCTTTTGCCTTCTATCTCAGAGATTCAGTGATCTTTGCTCTGGTGAACAGTGCGACATCGTTTTTCGCTGGTTTCATTGTGTTCACTATCCTGGGATTCATGGCTAAACAGCAGAATAGGACTGTTGCAGATGTAGCAGAATCTGGTATGTATGCTTTCCTATGGAGGCATTATCAGCATAGATATGAGGCTGAGTTTATGAAATAGCTACAATTCATCCTTATGGGCCAGTTTCATGAATTGAGACTAGATTTTAGTCTGAGGCTAAGTTCTAAATTTAGCTCAATTTAGGCTCCCTTTGAATATTTTGACCACTCAAAAAATTAAAAACAATTCACACCGCACCGAAGTCGTGCCAAATTTAGGAACATAGTCTTGGACTAAGCTTTGGTCTAGCGTCATGAAACCGGCCCCATGTGTTTTTTGTAAGGCAACATCTATGCATATGAAGGTATGAGTGACACAAGCATGTAATAAAAATTAAGATTCGATGGTTAGTTTTAGTTTTTGTCATCGCATACAGTATTGAATAATACAATATATCAAATTTGTTAACTTGTTGTATTTCTTGGTTCAACAAAAATGAAAATGGAAAGCTTTATATTCTAATCTGATATTTAATGATTCCTTAATTATTAAAAGTTCCAGATGTATCAAAATTTTATTTAATGAATATATCATTGAAAAATAAGTTTTGTCATTATCATGTATCGTTTGTAATTATATTCTTTACTAATTGTATTAAACATTTTTTCAATTCAAATCTTATAATACCTGTCCATTCTCTTTAAAAGGCCCAGGACTTGCTTTCATAGCCTACCCAAAAGCTGTTGCCCAAATGCCGTTGTCACCACTTTGGTCAATTCTGTTTTTCCTCATGGTTATACTGCTTGGCTTGGACAGTCAGGTTAGATTTTCTATCAGTAAAATTGAAGGAGTTCATATTGTACCTATCATTATCATTTATTATTGTTGTTTCCCTTCATTTTTTTGTTACTTTATTACTTATTATGGTATATCTTTTGCACTTTTTGGTGTATGGAAGGGTCAACTGTTAATCCCAAAGTTTTGCCACTTCCATGGTGGTTCTTTTTGCTTCTATGAATTGAAGTTCGTTAATAACTATTCTATGAAACAATTGCTACTCTTCATTTCGTAGGTAAGGAATGAAAAGGAAAAAGATGTGTCAGTTTCTACAGTCTCAAATAAATTCAACTTTTAGATGTCTATAAACTTTTAACTTTGACCCCTTCATATTATGAAATAGTTTGTTACCACCATGAAGCCTATTGCATTGTTTTAAAGGTAGGGATTAACAACAACCTACGTGTACTTAACAATCTTTTTCATAAAGTTAGCTGCATATTTTATTATTCAAATATTACAATAATATTTCTACTGACAAGTATTAGTTTAGTACCCTGATGTTGTTGTTATAATTCAGGAATTATTGTATCTCTCTTCATGAAGTCATTTAACAGACCTCTGACTCTCACTCACATGTATATTTTTATCATTTTATTAATTTTTTTCATTTTCTTTCGTACAGTTTGTTGGGGTGGAAGGAGTCGTAACTACTGTTGTTGACCAATACCCCAACCTTTTGCGCAAAGGTTACAGAAAGGAAATTTTCATTGGAGTTTGTTGCATACTCATGTTCTTTGTTGGTCTCTCTATGGTTGCAGAAGTGAGTGCAATATTGCTTGTTCTAGATCTTTGAAAAGCATCAAAGAAATTCAGATCTTTGGTAGGAAAAAATGGCTTCAATAATCAGTGATAAATCTGGTATATCCATCTAGGTATCTGTGACAAATACTTGATTTAATTCATTACAGAAATTTTTTAAAAGTAATATATTTCAATTCTGCTTTTGAAATTTGAACTCCCTTTGGATTTGCCGCATATTTCCTACATTGACAACACAGGTGGTTCCTGTTGGCATTGAGAACTAAAATGGAGCTGCTGGAACTAATCATGGAATGAAATGCAAAAAGGGTTGTAGTTGTAATATGTAATATGTAATAGTTCTCAAGAAAACGGATGACAAAACAAAAATGTACGTTTCTGACAATTAGCCCTTTATCAACAAAACATTAAAAAATGACACGAAATAAACTTAAGAGGACACAAAAAGCATCACTCTGATCATCGAAGAAGCTTAGGCAAGCAATATCTTTTCTCCTTTGAATTTCTCTTTTAATTTTGACTTTACATGTTCCAACAATCAAAACTAAGAAATGCTTGTTTCATAATTTAACATGTGAAGCATAATTTATTTTATCATTAACTAGAAACTAAATTGAACAAAAAGTTAGCATGATCAAATAGGGTTTACATTTTTATCACTTTTCTAAATCGTTATTTCTTTTTACCCTGAATATGCAAGACAGGTATTTCATTTCATAGATTCTTTTCAAACCTTTCTCTTTCTTATACAGGGAGGAATGTATGTGTTTCAACTCTTTGATTATTACTCTGGCAGCAGAATTATTCTACTCGTTGCATTTTTTGAGCTCATCGCTATTGTTTATGTTTATGGTAAGTTGGGTTCAAAACTTAACTTAAGATTTTTTTTTAAATGAAGAGTGCTTTCAAATTTCTTTAAAAAAAAGATTTTGATATTAAGAAGTATTCAAACCAAGTTGATAATCAGAATATACAATACTGGCATTATCAACCCTTTCAATCTAAGGTTATTTCTAAAGCTGCTAACTAGATATCAAAATCTTCAAGATTTACCTGTTCTTATTCCAGATAAATAAGATTCCAATGGACTGACAAATTTTGGCATATGTCAATCCACTGAAATTTGATTTATCAGGTATAAGAACATATTGATTTTGAAGATTTTTCATGCTTCAGTTCAGTTTGAATCTGGTCCAGCCGAAAAGGGTTAAATACATCCTGAAACTTTTAAGACAAGGATGATAATGCAGCCAATTAAAAAAGAACTAGCATAATATGGTACAATTTTTTTTATGTATCTCATTTTGGCTTTAACAATCAAGCAACCTGACCATCATATTATGTTTGTAAGTTGCTAAGAGGTTAGGCAAAGAAGTTAACTCTTTTACAGCGAGGTCTGGTTCTAACCCAACTGAGACATGCAAAATCTTGAAAATGTACGTGTTCTTATACCAGTGAACTGACATATGTCATATTGTACCTATCATTTATTATTGTTGTAAACAGAATTTGCCTTTGGGACAATTAATGAAGTTGAAATTATTGTTAGTATTATCATTATTATATATATCTATTGGAATTTTTCAGGACTGCAACGCTTCACTGACAACATAAAGATGATGATTGGAAACACTTGGATGCAGCATACCCTGCCCTACATGCAACTTTGTTGGGCAGTTCTATCACCAATTTTCTGCATGGTGAGATCTTAACCTTTTCATAGCGAGGTCTGATTCTAACACAACTAACTGAAATATGCAAAATCTTGAAAATGTACGTTTAAGTAAACTGACATATTTCAGGCTTTTGGTATATATGCCAGTTTACTTAAATCTGAATCATCTGCTATAAGAACAGGAAAGTCATTAAGGTTTTGGTGTCTTTAGCAGTGAAAGGGTTAAATCTGCTAAAATATAATTCTGTAGGTGAGTGTGATTAACTGCTTTTATCAATTATACATAAATGTTAACTGTGCTCATTTCATAAACTGCATCACAAACAAAATCCTCCAATAGGGCATGACTACTCTTGAAGACTTAGTAGCTGTAGATACATTCTTTTGCCTTGCCATTTATTTATTAGGAATTTTTTAGGAATGTATTTCAAAGTTACCAGTTTTTAATTTCATTATTCACAGTTAAGTATTTTTATTTGACTGATGGCAAAAGTGACCAACCCCAAAATTTCTGTGGAAAACTTCGCTGATTTTTAAACATGTTTCAAATTGGAATTCTAAGGTCTCCATTTCACATTCATTGTGATGCAAGTAATTAAAAATGTACAGTAGACCATACCATTATTTATTTCAAGCTAAAAACGTTTAGGCAGATAATCAAAAACATTTGCAAACTCTTAATGATACATTTTTCTTTCTTTCTTTTGTTTTTCTTTCAATTGGTTATTATCCCTTCTTCTGATCACATTTTATTTTATTTTCTCTTATTTTACCAGTCAGTGTTTGTTTTGAGCGCCATAAACTACTCAGAGTTGACTTACAAACGCCCCAACAGACCAGATTATGTCTACCCAGATTGGGGAGTGGGTATTGGATGGGCTATGGCAGGGTGTTCCGCTATTTGGATTCCATTAGTTGCCCTGTACAAAATATTCAAAGTCACCTCTAAATTTGGTTTCTCCCTTGAGGTATGTTCAAGTTTCTCTTTTTCATGTCTTCTGATAATGCAAGAGGGTCAGCTGCTATTAGAATTAATCAGAAAAATAACCAGTTTTGCTTATAGAAAAAAAAAAGGAGTTTGTATTTCAAGATCATGTATTCTTATCTCATTTAGTTATTGATTGATCACGATGAGTATGAGAATTTTTTTTTTTAAATGTCAGGTACACTTTGTATTTTGTTATCGGTACTGTTGTAAAAGTAGATAATAATTTAATAATCTAGAGACAAAAAAAATCAAATTAAATTAAAATTTTTTTTTCAAAACTCTTTCCTATGACAGAATTTAGAATCTATATACCCATTTTGCAATCTTTTCTCAGACTTTTAAGCTGCTGCTTGTTCCATACTACCTGAATCCACATCAGAAAAGACCTCAAGATAAATATGAACGATGCTTGAAGGAATTAGAAGACCGAATGAATACTGTAGGAGTGGATCCTTCTGTTACTACCAGTGCTGGATCTGTTAACTACGGCTATGATTTTGAAAAACCAAAGGACTTGATAGCAAACAGCAGACTTTAACTTTGTAAAAGACTTTTCTGTGCCTTTTCTTGTAAAAAATACACTTCATAGCAAAGGGATTTAGAACTTCTTTAAAAAAGACTCATCATAGTGCTTAAAGTCCTCATTAGGCTACCTGTTTGTATAGACACGGAACTCATTGTAAAACGAATACATGGACAATTCGCTACAAATATTTTCATAATATGTATAAGTTTCCTTTAAAAAATCGTTGATTCTCACTTTTATAGTTGATCACTAAAATGCCGTTGTTATTATATCTTTTTTTTTGGACTTGCAAGAATATAATCTAAGGATGTTGCTGGAAGTTAATCAGCATCTTTAAGTACCTATAATAATGGCTATGACATTGAGTGCCATGCACTTTTAACACATTCCCCTTTCTACATTAAAAAGTAAATGACACTCTTAATTAAGTGGGCTGTCCCAAAATTAAGGTAAAAATAGCCAAACTTAAAAAATTGCAATTAGATCCGAGTTATTTTTTTTTTTTTACACAAGTTACTTAATTATCTTTATCTCAACATAATCCCATGAAGATTGGTGCATTTCTTTTGGCCAATGCCGCACAAGGATATAGGTACCTTACTTTTAAAAAAATGATCTCAAGAGATAAAAGCAAATTTTTGAGATCTTCCATGAGGTTATAATCATCTGTATAAAGCTTTGTTGTCCTGACGATACGACAGTAGACTTATACAGAGTATCTGTAGACAAGGGTCAGGAGCAATCAATATGGCCATTCTTTTTTCACCAAGATTCATTCAAATTTTAAAAAGTTGGCTCCAAAGACTTAATTTTCTTTATAAGTGTTTTACCATCTAACTATTGCACAATATGTCTTCTGGGTTTTGTTTAGTTTATGGTGTAAATAATGTATGTCAACAGATTTCTCAAGCTATTTTCCTGCTGTGGGATTAATGAAGTAATATATTTCTTATCTTATATTTTAATGTAACTGAATGACAAGTATCAAAGACAGTTTTAAAAAAATAAATATTCAAAAACAAACCGTAAAATATTTTAATGGATGGGTATTTAAATAAGTTTGAAGAGATTTAATTTCAGCAACACATTATGACACTTATTCGATTTTTATCATCATTTATCTTCAAATTAAACAAAAGTCTGAGAAGAGAAGAAAACAATGAGAGAAAAGTAAACCTTTAACTTGTATGATGAAAGAGGCAATAAACATGGTAAGGGGGAGGGGGGACCTTCAAAATTTGAATTTGCAGTAACTTTAACTAATTGTCAGAGTCATTTTAAGATTGCTTTAGCTTTTTTTTTTTCAGGAGACTAAAAAAAAAAGAAAGAAAAAAAAAAAAACCCCCCCCCCCCCCCCCCCCCCCCAAATTTTTTTTTATCATAAACAAAATTTTGTCACCAAGTAAAACTTTCACTCATTCTTCATGAGCATGTGATATTTAATGAGACAGATAGGCAAAGTACGTAAAATTGAAAATGACATCGACATAATAATCTTAACTAACACCACTATTGTGTAATAATAGAATGGAATATTTGCTAACACTCTTTAATAACTCCAACTAGCTATGTTTGTATTATTATTTTTTTGTAATATCGATGCTTGTTTAGCCTTACTCTCTCAGAAGCGGTCTGATTATTCTATTTAAAGATGTGGTGGGTTGGTCATTCAAGCAACTCGTGAACAGCTTCACGTACAACATACTCTTCTCTTTCTCATTTTTCTATGATGCATGAACAAATACAGATATTGTGTTTTTACGACCTTTTATATGTGAATGATGTTTTACAAGTTTTCGCTCAAAACAAATTAGAAAGCCTACGGAACAAAAAAAATGAATGAAGAATGGTTTCATTTTTATTGAAATATTTACTTTTCAATATTTATTTTCCATTTTTTTTAAAAAAACATTTGTGCACATTCCTCTCGCTTTTATCAAACTGTAAAGATTTATACTTAAAACTATGCGTACATCTCCCAAGAGAGGAGTACAAACATAGCCATGCCTTGAAATGTTTTAATATAAATAAACAACAAATTTTTTTATGTAAGATATTCATATCATATTATTACTATTTTTTAACAATCACCATTTAAATTGATGCATGGATATCTTGGCGCCTGTACTTAATTAAGACATCTTCTGCAAATTTTTTTTGTGTCAAAAAGACGATTGAAACACTTTTTTCAGAGTTGTCTTCAAGAATGTAGACATGTCAAACCTGTTCTATATATAGACCCTTTTTTGTCATTGGGTCCCTGTCCCTATCACTATCATACACAGAGATAAATTTATGGTGAGTCTATTGGATTGCTCTCATTGGCATGTGAAAACCTTAACCCTTTCACAGGAAGGTCTATTTCTAACCCAATTGAAATATGCAAAGTCTTGAAAACATACATGTTCTCATACCAGATAAATAAGATTTCAGTGAACTGACATATACCAAAAGACTGAAATTCAGGCTTTTGTCATATGTCAGTTCACTGAAATATGATTTATATCTGGTACAAGAATAGGAAAATCTTGAAGATTTTGGCGTCCTTAGCATTGAAAGGGTTAACATTCCTTTGATCTCAACCTTTAGCCACTTTTGAAAGACAGTTGCAATTATTTTCCTCCCATCAAAGTGAAACAGTGGTGTTGTCATTTTGCATACACCAAAACCAAAAAGCATTTTTCCTGTTAAGATTGATCACCGAGCGATCGCTTAAGTTCTACCCATTTTCGCCATGATTCTGGGACAGTCCTTCGTAATTCGTGTTGACATGCAATTCTTTTATAGGTAATTTGACATGTAGGGATATCCTTGACCAACAATGCCCTAAGAAGCTGTACATACATATATAATATATATAAATAAACTATGATATTATTAATTTGTCATGACCGATCAAAATGTAAGAAAAAGGCTGTAGTCTTTTATTTTTAGAGTTCTTTCCCTTTTTAAGGTAAATAAAATAAATGTTCTTAAAACCAGAGTCAAATTCTTTAAAATTCATCACTAAGATCGACATTCCTTTAACTGCTTATGATGAACATGTCTAAAAGAAGAAATCTGAACCAACAAGAGTAAATGTAATATTGGAGAACAAATAAATTTTTCTTCTCAGTTACTATTATTACCCTGACATTTGTTTACCTTTCTCCATGTAATTATTTTGTTTATGCATACATGAAACTTAGAAATGATATATCAATGTTAATCATGATTTTAATTTATCCATCTCTTTCCTGATTTACTTAAAAAAAATTTTGGAACCAATGATTCCTTCTGGAAATGTATCATGGTCCTACTTTTCTCATGCCCCCTTCATGATTATATATTATAACATAAGTAGATAGTTATGCGCAATATTTAGATATCTTATTGTATCAGCTTGAATAAAAATAGTTTTTTATAAGATATGAAACAAAAACATTCTCAGTTCTTTGAAAGTTTTAGCAACTATGCCAGAATTAGAAGAATTGAACGAATTACAAATCAGGTATGAAACTTGAAATGGCTCCCAGCAAGAATTGGTGATTCCATTTTTGTTGTTGCCAAAATGCGGTTAAAAAGAAAACCAATAACAGGTAGGTACTTTCAACTCAACTTCTCAACACAAAACACAAAACACTTAAAAGTGGTCAACGAAGACTAAGAGACTTTGACTGGTTTGGATAATTTGTCAAAACTCTCCCTCTCTCTCTCTCTCTCTCTTTCTCTCTCGCTCACTCCGCCCCCCCCTTTTTTTTTGGTGATGTATAAACTACAAAAAGTTGAGATTATCAATTTTTGCAAGAAGCCATCACCATGTCGTTTGGCAATTAAAATAAAAATTCTACATTGAAAGACTAGACTTGGAAGGGGTTGAAGGAATTCTTTTGCTGTAAGGCAATGAATATGGATGCTCGAGCGCAACCTCCCAAACCACGAAAGCAGAGCTTTGCGGTAATGAAATCCTCGCTTCCAAATTTAACACTATATATTCATGGATACTGTCCCTTTGTGATATTTATCAGGGGAGAATGGGAGAATGTTTGAAATGTAAACTGTGCGCCGATCCTCGACCTTACGGGGCATGCACAGAACCATGAAGAAGAAGAAGAAAAAATGTTGAGAATAAGAAGTCAGTTTTTAGAGAAAGAGAACCGGAACGTTTTTTTTAAATATTTGACCAACGACATGAAATGAACATGAATTATGGTGTTAGCTGATTGCCTCACGTCGCGAGGAAATATTTTCTATCTTTCTTTCTTTTTTTTCTTTTCCATTTTTTTGTTTTTGTTTTTTGGTCAAGCAAATTTGGGAAGTTTTGGCAAATGATGTCAAATGTTGGCATAAAATGGGACACGTTTTGGCTAATAAGGGCAAATTTTGGGAAAAATAAACATGGCAAATTTTGGGCATATTTTCATGCCAATTTGGTGTTGGCCTTACATAAGGAGAAAAAAACAACAACAAACAAAAAACAAATCAAGCGAATAGGCCAAACAAAAAGGCCCTCCGAAAAAAGGTATTTTGCTGGATCCTAAGGTGTGACACCAGCGTTTTCTTTAACCGACATATTCTTGATTCTTGTTAGGCCTTTACACTGAATAACTGAACACAGAAAAAAAGCACCAAAAAAAAAAAAAGAAATTGTCAACAAAAGTATATCATCTTACTTTTTCCAAAATTCTCTGCAGTGGTCCCTAGTAAGCACACACACAGCTGTTTTGTATATGTTTGCCCAGTCTTGGTCCTGCCTGTCGCCCTGACAGACTTATGGTCATCCCCCATGTTTTACACTATGGTGCCTAATTACAGGGTCACTTGCTATCTAGAAGAACTTTGTACTTTTGTATACAAAGGGCGGTAGAATATCCTGGGTCTCCCTGGACCAAAATCGTGCATGATGTGGGTGGTAGTCATCATCCGTTTGTGTGTCCGGCTTTTTGATTGTGAGAGATGATGTTTTTCCCCATGTAAATCATCTCTTTGTCACATTTTTCTCTTACCTTGGGCGCTTATATGACCATAGCAGTTGAAAGCACCCTAAAACTCTATAAAAAATAAATGATCACTTTTGTACAAAAGGGCAGTAGAATATTCTAGGTGTCCCCGGACCATAATAATGCATGATGTGGGCGGTCACCATCATCTGTTTGTGTGTCCTGCTTTGTGATTGTGAGATATGATATTTTTTTCCTTTGTGAATTATCTCTTTGTAAAAATTTCCATGGCACGGTCAAATTCGGCCTGTTCTTTTAAATAGCATTTTATCTTACTTACCCCTGGGCGCTTAGATGACATTCGCAGTTGAAAGCGCCCTTTAACTGTCCATAAACAAATAAGAGTTGTCCATAAACAAATAAGAGTTGTCCATAAACAAATAAGAGTTGTCCATAAACAAATAAGAGTTAATATAAAGTTTATTCCAGGACAAGGCTTTAGTACAAAACACAACTCGACTCTAAGAATCCTGAGGATTGTCCCAGATGACTCATTTTATGCGTCTCTGTCCTCTGCCTTAGTCGTGGTTTTCTCTGAAGAAATACTAGCCTGTTCCACTCGACATCAAATGATTCAATGGGCGACAATAAACCTGGCACAAATGGCATTCCCTCGCTAGCGTTCATTAGGCAGTGGAAGGGACGTTTGGATACTTTTATTACGAACATTGTTATTTCGCCCCCCCCCCCTTTCCTCCAACACACACACACACACACACACACACCCACACACACACACACACACACAAACCCACACACACCTTTTTGCCTTCCATGATACAAACATGGAAAAATGTACAACACACGCTTACACACACACACAGACACAGACACACACACACAAACACACACACACACCATGATACAAACATGGAAAAATGTACATCACACGCTTACACACACACACACACACATACACACACATATGAGTGTGAGAGAGAGAGAGAGAGAGAGAGAGAAAGAGAGATGTGGGTGAGAGAGGGGTGGGAGAGAGAGAGAGAGAGAGAGAGAGAGAGAGAGAGAGAAAGAGAGATGTAGGTGAGAGAGGGGTGGGAGAGCGAGAGAGAGAGAGAGAGAGAGAAAGAGATATGTGGGTGAGAGAGGGTTGGGAGAGAGAGAGAGGGGTGGGAGAGAGAGAGAGAGAGAGAGAGGTGAGAGAAAGAGGTGGGAGAGAGAGAGGGAGGGGCAAGAGGGAAAGAGAGTTCACACAAACCCAAGAAACACAATTGCGCGTTAAGTTCCGATAGAATCGTTTGGGACTGAAAAGACAATTTAATTGACAATGAAAAGGGAGTGCCTTAACCAGTCCTGAAGACGTTGTTTATTAACCCTTTCAGTGCTAAGGACTCTAAAAATCTTCAAGATTGGCCTGTTCTTATATCAGATAAATCGGATTTCAGTGAACCAAAAGATTTTGCATATTTCAGTTGGGTTAGAATCGTACCTCGCTGTGAGAGAGTTAAAGTCCTTAACATTTAATTCATTGCTCTCTTCACTTGAATTCTTTACTATTTCTTTGTCTTAGCAACAACGATGGATCAAGCCAATGAGAAACCAGGTTGGTAAATGAAGAAAGCCGAAATTATTATGATACGAGATAGACAAACACGTCGCAGCGGTAAACCAAAAAAAGAGGCGGAAGTAATACTAAGTAAACCCCCGTGGCCCTAAGTAAATTTGCTGAAATCAAACTTGTTCAAAGGTTTAACGAGTAAGCATAGAGGAACAATGTAATAACATCGAGAATGAGTTACGACAGTGCAGTAGCCAACAGGAGCTGGCGGCGTCTGGCTGTTAACCCTTTCAATGCTAATGACACCAAAATCTTCACGATTTACGTGTTCTTACATCAGATTAATCAAATTTCATGCTTTTGGCGTATTATGTCAGTTCGCTGAAATCGGATCAATCGGGTATAAGAACATCTGCAGTTTCAAGATTTTGCATATTCACAGTCGGGCTAGAATCCGACCTCGCTGTGAAAGG
This sequence comes from Melibe leonina, assembly GCA_031471865.1. Classification (NCBI taxonomy): domain Eukaryota; kingdom Metazoa; phylum Mollusca; class Gastropoda; order Nudibranchia; family Dendronotidae; genus Melibe; species Melibe leonina. Next base: position 7,301 of record JAUEKZ010185390.1, on the reverse strand, counting down.
GTTAAATGTCTGTCATTATTGTATTGCTAGGCAGCAGCCATTTTTCCCCCTGTCCCTGTCTTTACTTTCAAGTTGTTAATTTATCGTGCGGTAAAATTCAGTTCTACAATCCGGTGCAGCCTTACATCTAGTTTAGACTCCTCATGTTGTTTATGTGTAAAATGCCTGCCTTATCTCTTCGTTGGGGAAATGATTATGATATTAAAAATGATGATGATAATAATAATCCCAATAGTGATAATTATAATAATAATAATAATAAAGAATTATAACAATAATGACAATGACGATACAAATTAAAACGATGATGATGATGTTAACGACCATTATGATAATGCTACCAATAATGCTAATTATAGTTCGTATATAAATGATAATAAGAATCAATATCATTACTTTTCTATTATCATGTATCAATAATATAATACTAGTATAGTTAATAATCTTGGTAAGATTTTTTTGTTTTGTTTTTGTTTTGTTTTTCTTTTTGTAGCAGCAGTAGTTTCGTTTGATTACGCCTCCTCCTTCCAATCCTTTACCCAATCATTTTTTGTTGTAAATAAGCAAAGGAAAAAGATCCTTTCATATACAAAAGATATGTGCGCAAATTGATTTTTACAGGATTCAAACAAGTTCATAAATCTTTTTAAGGCCCGACAAACTAACTGTCTTTTTTTGTTTTTTTACTTAGGCCAATCAGGAACTATCTGGATTTCGATATCTTCAGGTCGCGTTCACTTATATTATTTCATCGATTCTGAAGAGAAAACCTAACTTGGTATAATACATATATATATATATAAGATTCAGGCTTTTGGTATAGGTCAGTTCACTGAAATCTGATTTATCTTGTATAAGAACACATACACTTTCAAGATTTTGTATATTCTGTTGGGTTAAAATCAGATGTGAAATGGTTAAACCGGTAACAGTATACTGTGACTGGTTGAATTACATGAGTGAGGCCTCTGCTTTATTTCTGTGCCATGACGTCATCTCGCACGCTAAATTAATTGTCTAGAAGCCCCCCCCCCCCCCTTCCGCCCTTTGATATGATCTTAATAAAAGAGTTTAAAAGGGTAGGTATTGTAAAGGTAACAACCAACTAACGAACTAAAACAATTAATATCGCGTCTGTCTATGTCTCATTTCCGACCTTTTCGGGTCTGTGTCAGTATCAGAGTCGGTGTCAGTGACGGAGCAGTGTGGCTATTTATTGCAACACGTGTCAATTGTCGTCAGTCCATTGTTTGAAACATTGCACTCGCCCCTTACAAGGTTAATTCACTTCCAAACCGAAAGCCGTACGTAGTCCAGTACGCAGGGCGTCGTACACACACAATGAATGAGGGCGAACAGGCTTGACCTCACCCACTTGTGACACCCCCCCCCCACCCCTACCCACTTTCAATAACACTGCAGTAAGTCAAGCCCTGTCAACAGCTACTTTAGTCGCGCGGGACAAGAAAGAGGGCGGGGTATAGTGGGGGGGGGGGGGGGGATTGGGATACCAGAGTAAACATTGCAAACCTACCTATCTATTCTTGTCTTGTTAGTATTAGTATCATGGAAAGTAAGTTAGTACAGTAGTATTCTCTTTCCTCACAGTGAAAACCCGTACTATAATAATAGATAGTAACTGATGCTCTGTGTGAATTATGATAGAAATCCCATACTTTATTAAATAGTAACACATGTTATATGTTATATAATGTGAATTATAATAACCTTTGCGTGAAAATTTGTGTTTAGTTAGTGAATGATTCTTTTTCCTCACAGTGAAAACACGTACTCTATTAAATAGTAACTAATGTTATGTGAAATATGATAGGCTTTGGGTGAAAATTTGTGTTAGAGTGAAAAGTATTTTCATAACCGCTTGGTAATCCTATCTAAGGTGAGAAATTTTATTTTTTTATTTTTTGAAAATATTGAGAAATTGGATGAATAATGTTCATTCTTCATTGCAATTTTAGTCTATTTGAGATAATGATATGATTTGATTTTGGAAAATGAAACGAAACCGCACAAACTTCATCTGAGTGCGCACGCACGCACACAAATACACACACACATACACACACACACACTCACAAGCACACACATACACACATATATAGGCATACACCCACTTCCACCAAATCATAGCTTTCGTTCTCTTTCGGGTGCTGGTGGTTTAGTAACAAATTAACGGTTCAATCAAAGAAACCTGTCCTGAAGTTTGAGATCAGATGAACATTATGACAAGAACATTGATCATTACTTGTATCCTATAGTTTTAGTTGTTTTTTTTCGGGAAGGCCAGGGGTGAGGGGGGGGGGAGGATGATGTATTGTCATATATTTAAATATCAAGACATTTTTTGCAAACTATCCAATAGAGATAAGAATAAACCCAACAATATTTTCATCAAGTTTCCTACGCCATTGGGTAATCATGCACTGGTATGTGTTTTTCGAATGGCTTCACATATTACACATTCTGATCAGGGTCTTTTTTACAACCTCTAAAATCATTAATATCATTTTATTTCCCATGATTCCTTTTAATCTGTGGATGGTCCTGAATTTCGGCTGGTTTATTTCCGGGTTTTTTCCCATACCCGAAATCTAGTTCAGAGATAATAGAAAAATATCACAGCTATAAGAAATTTGATGTTGAATTTTGGTTTTAAAAATGATTTTGACTTATCTAGACCCGATAACATGGGTACGACACGAAGGCCCATTAGCGCAAAACGCTTGTGACAACGTTATGTTTATTTTTGAAAGCAAAGATCTCTAAAGACTTTTCAACCTAAATGACAACACCACATAATTTAATGTGTTGGCATTTTGTTGCATTTTGTCTAAACGCATTACAACTCTCCTTCACCCTCATATCATTTCCAATTTCAATTCTTTCCCCCCAGATGATAATGAAATGGCTTTGTTGGCAATCAAAGGCCGGTAACTCCAAGGAGCAGGTTTACGACCCTTTGACCGTGTCGCCTTCCACTCACTGGTAACGGCCCTTGGCAACTGCCTTGCGATAATAATGATATACAATCGAAATGACAGGAAGGGAGATAATGACAGAGTAGCACCCTTGAGGGAAGACTACCCAAATTCCTTCATTGTGATATAGAATAACAGGGTATTAAACCATTGGCCAGGTTTAGTGCTTAGACATTACTTACACCAGCCTGTGTACAACAGTAACAGATAGCCGCTCAGTGCAAGGGGCTATTTAGAATAAGTAACGAAGTGTTATGCTAGATCATTTAAAGGACTTCACAGCAAAGGATATGTTACAATGTCATTTAGAGTACACAACTACAAGATAATGAACCAGACTACACCTATTTTGTTAGAACTACTAGATACAGACTGTCAAATCTAACGTCGCTGAGAATTGCTTTATTGCCCCTGCAAAGAAGGCGTCATTAAAAAAAAGGACAATGAGGTCGATCGTTGGATAAAAAATAGGTTTTCATTTAGCTATAAAAGAACAAAGCGAGAGCCCATCAAGGTTAAACAGAGCCCAATTTCCGTGACAGAATAAATCAGTAGACAGACGTTGCCAGCTATACTGTGTGATCATGTCAGAACAACCCCACCCGAGATGGAGCCCGGCAATTAATAATTGTGCCATGGAAAGACTTCCCCTGGTCTTCAAAACACAGACGGTTCAGGTAGGTTTTGGGTCCATGTAGCATTTGATACATTGTATATAATTATTTATTCCAAACATTTAAAAAAAAAACCTTTTTGAATTCATCTCTTCTTTCTAACCGCAACGGTTGGAGTACCAGTGTGTTGATTCGACAATTTTCTTTTCTTGTTGTTAATAATTTATTTTTATTTTTGTATGATTTACTCCTGCTTAACAACTTAATGCTATCGATCTTTTATAACTAAAGATAGATATAGAATTTATTTCGCTCATGAATTCAACCCATGATCGGACAAATAATAATCATTAATAATTGCACAACCTATTTTATTTCTAACGAGCGGGACATGAATACAGCCAGAACTGGTAGCGCTTACATGGTGGAATTGCCCTAGATATTTAGATATAGATAGCTTTTATTCATGTGAAGTAGCTAGGAGAAAACTATGCGTCAATTTGTATACGTTAAACGGTCTTTGGTCGACAGAAAGAAATTATCTTTAGAGCGTGGTTGATTTGTGTGGGAAGAAAGCTAAAACGAAAAGCAAAACAGTGAATGAAAAGATTAGATACAAATAACACTAAAAGAAAAGACGACGAATAGGCTGAGGCTTTGGAAATGACAGGCAGTTTCGTTTAAAAGGAAATTTCGACTTTTGATGTCGACATTGATCTGCATACAGAGTTTGAGGTTCGATATCACTTTATATTTTGATTCTTCTTTGACAGCACTAGATATCTGTCGTCTTGCCTTCTCCATTGGCACTTATTCATTTAAAAGGGGGAAAACGTTTCAAGTCTGGTAATGAATATCGTGCTGCGAAATATAATTCAGTAGCAAGAAATTATTATGTGGTGTGGCTGTGGATGGGAGTTGTGGTGTTTCTGTATAATTTCTTCAAGTCTCTGAATTTATAGGTAGTTTGGGTCTTTCGAGACACGTAAACAGTAGGTGACTGTGAATCGAATTACTCGTTTAAAAATTTTGTAAATTGTTGTAGATAGTTACTTACTTGTTTGATTTGTGTACAAATTGTTTTCACGGAAAAGTGTGTAGAAAGAAGTATATGACAAATTATTTGACCCAAACAAATTTTAAAAAAAAATGGAGTTGTCTCCAAGAGTTGTGGAAGACAACACAGACACAGCGACAGAGTTTGACTGGAGAGACTACAACTACCAAGACAACATGCCTGTCCCCAACCCTTTCAATGAGTCCGACTACTTCGACGCCTGGCCACCTATGGAGGACGAGGCGAATGTAGACGAGTCGCCAGCGCTGGATAACGACAGTGACTCTTTTAGTGATTCCTCTGGCGTGAGTGAAGGCAAAAGATCTAGACGACCGGCAACGCCGTTAAAAAAAACACGGATGAGAAAAACCCCACCACGGGTACATTTTAAACAGACCATTGATGACATCTTTAACAAACATACTAAACCCCAAAAGGAGAGCGGGGTTGGAATTCTTAAAAACACAAACTGCCCAAAAGAGGTTAGAATACAGGAAAACCCGTCACTCAAACGTCATGTGAACCGGACAGATGAAGATGCAGATCATGATCTGACAGAAACTATAGAGCAGTTTAAAAAATATCTTTCCGAAAAACTTTCAGGATTTTCTAAACAAAAAGAATTACGACTAAAATTTTTATGGACGAATTTAGACATCGAAAATAAAGCACAGTGGAAAAAAGACAGAAAATTTAGACTCGGTGGTTTAAATAATTCTTGGAATGGAGATAAAGTGAAGACTGATCAACTTTCGGAAAAGAAAGCAAAGAAAGGAAAAAGTCGATTCCCTTTGATTAGGTTGTCTACGAATCAAAGGACCATTCGTGATTTTGAAAGACGAAATTTAACCAGAACGATATCCAAACTGAATGATCTCGAATCCCTCTTCATCAAAAATAAACCAACATCTCCTGAATCTGACTCCACTGAGGACCAATTTGATTTAGCTGATGAGGACAACCATGAAGACACTGTGCAGTCTTTGAATGGAGGATTCAACCTTCCGAGGCTGGACCGGCGGGGAAGTCGCCCCGATCCCATAGAAATTTTGAATTCCCATCACGGCAAACGTCTGAAAAAGGCCATCCGAAATGTGCAAAAGTTGCTGGATTCGGGAAAAGGAACAAAAGCAAAGAAAACCCCACGACCCCTGATGATTGAGAAAAGTCATGATGACGACTTGAAACAAGATTTAAGGGTAATTGATCTAATCCAATCATTCCATTTGTCACTCTTTTTGTGTTCATAATAACATAGACATATTATCTGGTATAGACGATATTAACTTAGAAGAAGAAAAACCCCCCAAAACCTACAAGTTTTCATATAGGTTGTATGCAAAACAGGTGTGAGGAACTGGGAGGGTTGGTTTCCATTGTAGATAACCGACACAATTCTCACTTTGAAAATTAGTATGTCATGTCGTACTCGTTGTGAAAAGGACGAAGCACGTTTCGCATGGAGCATACACCGGAATTTGAAGACCATTTTATTGAGACCTAATAACTCTGTGTGAGCAGGTGCGCCGTTATTAAAAACATAATATAAATTGGTCAAGATAAAAGAGAAAGAGATGAGAGAGAGACAGAAATTCATAGCAAACCAACCCGGTTTAACACCAAATTAACCCTTTTACTGCTAAAGACACCAACATCTTCAAGATTTGCCTGATCTTACACAGATAAATCATATTTCAGTGAACTGACAAATGCCAAAAGCCTGAATTTCAGGCATATGTCAGTTCACTGAAATATGATTTATCTGGTATATAAAACCGTACATTTTCAAACTTAAATAGATGCAACCACCCGTTGTTGTACGGTGCGTCATTTTGTGAACAGCAGTTGTTAAAAAGAAATTTTATACAAAGCGACGCCCGAATGTGCGCAAAAATCTTAATCCAATGTCCAATGTGACTCTCAAAAACAAAAGCGCGTCCTGAACTAACTGTTTGGACAATGTTATTATGGTCTGAATGTGAAAAAACATTTCAAGACCCTTTGAGGCAGGGTTTTGAAAAGCAGCATGGAGCTTGTTACATAGAACCAAGTTAGTTATTCATTCGATCTGATGTAGTTTTATTGAATCACTTTAAAAAAATAGAACTCAAATAAGCTTAAGCAATTTTACAGGATCAAGCTGCTGTTGTTTTTTTGGGGTTTTTTTTTGTCACTATCCCGTTTTGAGTTTTGCCCGGGGGAAAGTTGGTTCGTTTGTTGAGAGTTTTAGGGCACCTACAACTGCTATGGTCATAAAAGCGCCGGCCGAGTTAAAGGATTGGCGGAAGTGGCTATCCGGGATCGGCCACGGAGCCGGTTCTGACGCTGGTGTGAGAAACCTACGACAGTCGCTACGAGGCGGCCGTTCACTCCCATAATGGGGCGCAAGCGTGGACGCGAGCCCCCCCCCCCCCCCCACTACGGCTTCCCGGGAGCTTTCCAGTTTGGACGGGGGCTTCCAGTCGGTCTATAGTTGCAATAATGCCTTCCATGATTGGGTAAAGGATTGGAAGGAGGTGTACCATGATTGGGTAAAGGATTGGAAAGAGGAGGTGTACCATGATTGGGTAAAGGATTGGAAGGAGGAGGTGTACCATGATTGGGTAAAGGATTGGAAGGAGGAGGCATAGTCAA
>JAUEKZ010185379.1:2814-12993 GCA_031471865.1 Melibe leonina | reverse complement strand
TTCCATTCAGCGGTCTTGTTTCCACGGTCGCTCTTTGTTATTGGTTTCCTTGTCCAAGGTTTTTGTTGTTACGCAACATTATTTTTGTGTTTTTTATTATGATGATTATTATCATTTTTAGGTGATTATTATTATCATCATTATTGATCATTATTGTTATTATTATCATTATCAATATCATCATCAATATTTTCACTATTACCATTATTATCATTATCATTATCATCATCGTTATAATCATTATTAACATTAATACATCAATATTTTTGTTATCATTATTGTTGTCGCTGTCGTTACTATCTTTATAATTGTCATGATTTATTATCATTTAACAAACTGGGCACTTATATGACCATAGCAGTTGGAAGCGCCCTAAAACTCTCAACAAACAAAACAAACAAACAACAAAGGCAAACACGTTGTATTCTGAGTAGAACCTTTTTTAAAAGAAATACCATCTAGCACTTACTAAGTACAAACAGTACGGAGACAGTAAGTACATTAAAACGAACAGGTAGTTGTGTATGTGCTGTTACGCACTCCATATGGATACCTTCTCTGACACGTCTCGATTACGTTTATAACGTATTTGAAGGGTGAGTGTTGAAACACGTAAGCACGGAGTCTCGAGATTAAGTGTTGTAAAGGATCAAATGTGTTTGGGGTTTGTTTGTTGGGGTTTTTTGTTTTTGTTTTTGTTGCACTATACCGCCAGCCATTGAAATTAATAAAGCTATCATGTTCATGTTACGTTTACATTTAAAAATAATATTTATTTTGACACAAACTGCTTCTTGTCCATAATAATACAGCACGATTCGATTCCCCAGACATTTGAATAAAATCAGACTATTTTTCAACGAGATGACTTGTAATAACCAAACAAAAAGCAAAGAAAACAACAACAACAACAACAAAAACCAAAAAACAATTTATAATATATATCGGTATGACTGTTTGAACATTTTGCATTCACGGCGGTGGAAAAATCACTTCTTCTAAATGAATCCTGTCTACGGGACATTTCGTTTATACGTGTCACATTTTTGTGCTTGTGTGTTTCAGTTCGATTGCAGATGCCTTCGGAAAAGAAAAAAAATTGATTATCTTGTTTGAAGACGTGTCATGATAACAAACAAAAACCAGTCATCAGAATTACCTGAGCACGCCGTTTAACCCTTCCAAAGCGAGGTCTGATTCTAATCCAAGTGAAGTATGCAAAATCTTGAAAATCTGTCTTTAAACCAGATAAATCAGATTTCAGTGAACTGACAGATGTCAAAAGCCTGAATTTCAGGCTTTTGTCATATGTCAGTTCACTGAAATCTGATTTATCTGGTATAAGAACAGGCAAGTCTGAAAGATTTTCGTGTCTTTAGCATTGAAAGGGTTAAAGTTGATGGAAGGTTTGTAGGAGTCACCCCGCAACCTATGCCTGGAGTCCAAGGAGGATAACTTGAGTAGATAAACACAGCTCTTCAGGTACGAGTTATTTTTAGTCTGTTATTTATACCGCTAAATGAAAAAAAGGATACGATATACTGGCATAAATGAACAAGAATATACAAATGATAGACATAAAGACAAACAAAAAAAATCAACGTAAAAAACGGGGTAGAGTTGAAAACAAAGAAACAAAAGATTTAGAAATGCAGACGGAAAGGAAAAAAAAAGCTTAAAACATATTTTTATGGATGGAAACTATTTAATGGATCCTCTTTGTCGCTCCAAGTGTTCAAACTCCATAGTCTAATTGATGCAATATGGTTTTACGTAATAATTTCTCTTTCCCTCAAAATAAAAGCATGATATTATGATAAAAAGAAAAAAAAACAATTGTGCAGAAACTTCCTTGTCTGGAGTTACTTACAACAATGATTATAATGTGTCAAGATAGAGGATGATAAAGTGCGTCCGGGTATTTCATTGTATTCTTGGATGAGACATTTTTAGACCAGTGCCTCGTCCTATCCGAGTGTATCGGAAGAATAATATCATGAAATATAGGAGCACTGATTATGTAATGTGCGCATTATCTCATTTGGTAGACTGTCAAACTCTTGCGCTAAGGGTCCTGAGTTTGATCCCCCTGATGAAAGGATTCATTATCTTGGACTAAAAAATCCACTGTCAACCCAGCATTAAAATGAGTACCTGACACTCCACAAAACAGTGTCCTTGTCCCACAAAAACAAAATATAACTTGCCCAAAAGGGCAAGTTTTTTTCCTATTTTTTTTCTATGTTTGTTGATGTTCGGGTAACATAAAAGTGGGGAAGCGTAAAGAGCGCGGTACGTGGATATCAGCGCTGTACAAGCTCTCACTTTTCTTTTCTTTCCCCTTTTTTCACGAGTCCTCATATCTTGCAGTGCAATGTGACGGATGATTGGAAAGTGTACGATGAGCATTGAGGTTGTTTTACCTGCCACCATCACGCCAGCCTGCCACTTCCAGTTCCAGGGAGATAAAGGCAACACCATCTGAACCATGGAGTACTGCACCTACCTGGAAGGGACTGATTCATCTCACAGCTTGATATCAAATCCATTCAACCAGTCTGGCGAATCTGTTAAAGAATTGAAATTCGTTGTTGCTTTTTCCGGCTATTAAATTGAGTAGGGCTGTTATCGTTTAATATAATATATTATCATCATGGTTATTGCAGTCTTCTATGGAGTGGTGCTATATAACTCAGTGCCAAGCCTTGCATGCCTTCACATAATGTAATATTCACAAAACGACGCATCTATTTATATAATTTGAAATATTGTCTGCCTGCAGTCATAAACATAAACATTAGAAGTGATAACATTTACCGAAGAGAGGATAATATGATTTGAATTATCAAAATTTCAGGAGTGCCTGTCGAACTAGCAACGACCGTGCACACAGCAATAGGGATTTTTGTTTACATTGCGAAACAGATCTTATCATAATACGCATTCTAATGCTTTATTCAATGCCTGCTCCATGGTTCACGGAGTGCCTTCAGTGGTGAAATGGCAAACACAACTTATGAAAATTGATGCAAGCCTGAATGATCGTTGACAAAGTGCATTCAAATCCCAAGCTGTCTGTTGCACATAGAAGAAACAGAACACCGTGACTATTATGTTTGGGTTAGTCGCTTTACCTCCCTTATATCCAAATCGCGGCACTGCACAGCTGTTGACGCTTTGGGTGTCACAGTCGTCGATGAGGACAGACTCAAAATATAAGTTTCCCTTTGGCTACATAAAATGAATTTTACTTTTTCACTTCATCTACGTTTTAATCCCTTTGATATGATGATGCAAGCATGTTCAAACTTGAATCCCTGTAGTTTTGATAAAAATAAATCTTGGAATAGATTTAATCATTAGAATTACAAAGACACGTATTGCACTTGTAAAGTTGTGTTTGTCTGCAAGCCTTTGACTCAGTCGATGATCTCATATGAAGACGTGGGCGGGCTATATCAATAGCTGTAAAAAGAACATAATTAATACTCACGGTGAATAAATGACTGCGTGGAATTCTCATGACCGGTTAATACCATTTTGGCAGTTTGATCTTTTTTTTCTATTCCAGGAATGAGGACGTCTATCATATTTACAGTAAACTTTTGGCCTGATTTATACTCGCGTATACCGCCGCCGAAGCCCGGCCTTACAACTTTTAACATGGAAGCTATGGGAACAGATTTAGCCTGCGCTGCAATTAATGAGCCCGTAGCCGCGGTCATTAGTACAAGTCGGTCGTAAGGTTTTAACCATGGCATACTTCTAAGCTGGCAGCAAGAGACACCCTCACAATGCAGGGATGTTGGTTAAATGTTTTACCAAAGTATTGGAATAATACTTACTTTTAGCTTTAAGATGTCTAATTGTCGAAGACATTGAAGTGTGTATCAAAGAATATAGGAAAGAGATGAACGAAGAGAAGAAAGATTAATAGGAGGAGAAAATGGACAGGATGAGGAGGGGAAGCAGGATGATTGGTAGTGGAAATGGAAGGGCAACCAGAAGAGGGATAGGGAGGAGGGGAAAGGGAAATGGGGAGGAAGATAATCATCCCTTTCACAGCCAGGTCTGATTCTGACCCAACTGAAATATGCAAAATCTTGCAAATGTACGTGTTGTTATACTAGATAAATCTGATTTCAGCAAATTAAAAATTTCAATTCAATTCACTGAAATCGGATTTATCTGGTGTAAGAACAGGCGATTCTTGAAGATTTTGGTGTTCTTAGCATTGAAAAGGTTACCTGTAAGCATTTCAAAATATCAATTCACACAAAGAAGGGATTTGGATTCTTAATTACTGCGTGTGATGTAATGCTACTACGTGGCCCTCTGCTAGCCCAAAGGGATTAGGAAAGACAATGTGCGGGGCAATGTTATATAATCTCCTTATTGTAGAGGGACTCTATTCTTGCCTGATGATTCCTCAGTTCATCTCCACACCACCACCCGTGTAATGGCCTGCTAAATAATTGACCACATCGTGTCCCCGGACTGGGCAGGCACCGCCTGCCACCGACAGCCGACGTCACCGATTCCGTTCCGATGTGAACTATCACCATCATGACGTGAAATAATGACGACACGACAGATTGGGTACAACCAACACACCCCATCCCCATCATACACCTCCGCCTGTCTCTGGAAGACTTTGTCCGCCTCATCCCGCGAGTCTCGCTACGATACTGGGCACAGACAGACATGGCGCAGTGTGAGCGGTGAGCGGCGTGCGCTTCCCGCGGAGAGAGACAGTCTGAGTTGCGTTGCGTCGTTCGTCGATCGGTCAAGTCACGCACTGCCCCAATTCTCACGAGCCCAAGCAAAGTGCCACATACAAGAATACGTGCAAACTGCGCTCAGTAAAACGGTCGTTAGTTTGGATGTTTGATGTCTTTGACGATCTAGCTTTGTATTACATGGCCTAGCGCTGGGCAATACAATAATCTATTAGACTTTAGAGTTTTTGGTTTGTTTCTTTCTACTGACGTATTATTTTATTTCTTGTGATAAAACAATTGAATGTGCTGTGGATTTTTTTTGGACTAAAATCGCCGATGGAACGCTAAAAGTGAGTACCTATAATATCCGAGTCTAATAATTAACGATGTATTTTTAAAGCATATTTGAAATAGGTGTGTACCTTTCGCGTGTTTGTTTGTTTTGTTTGTTTATAGAGTATTTCATTTTCATTTTTTAAAATCTATTTTGCTTTGTATGAGAACCTCTGAATCCTAATGATGGCCAGTCTATCTTTTATCATATGTCTTTTTGTTATTTCTTTTTTTCCGAGATTTTACCAAGCTTTTAATACCTTTATCTTCAAGTCCGTATTTTCTAGCTTTACCCATGCCTTTATGGAGCTCATCAGACTGTCTGTTAACGGGGCAAGCTTGGATTTGATTCCCTGTATGCTACGCTTTATCTCTTTCTATCTATGTCCATCAATCTACCTACATATCTATCTATCTATCTATCTATCTATCTATTTACCTATCAGTCTATCTATCTATCTATCTATCGATCTATCTTTCTATATATCTATCTATCTATCTATCTATCTATATATCTATCTATCTATATTTCTATATATCTATATATCTATCTATCTATTGGTACCTTTTTTTCATTGTGTTGAATCCTTTCAAACACGCGATTATCTTCATCAGTGGTTTCCAATTGGTGCCAGCCCCGCCCATCCCCACAATCAACACTTCCCCTTTATCAAACTCATATTTCACTCACGAGCTGCAAGCAAGCACTTTCTGTTCACCGTTATAAAATGACTCAAGTCTTAAAAATGGTTTGGTTTTGTTCCTTTATTCGTTTTTTTTCCTATCATTTTTTTATCATTGAAAGTGTTATCTTAACGTTTACCTACCTAAATGAATAGGTGAAGGCAGGTAAGGGGAAAAAATTAAAAACTAAAAGCTTTCAAGCTCTTTCTACGTGTAATATTACTGTCAGTATTAAATTTTTTGCGCGTTATTTGCGGTTTTCGGGGATCATTTTCTAGCTTTATGTTCACCACAGAACACGCTTTTTCGATGCTGCATGGCTCATTCATTGCCTTACCATCAGACTGTCTGATTATGGGTGAAGCTTGGATTTGATTCTCTGTATGCTACGCTTTATATCTTTCTAACTGTATCTATCTGTCTATCTATCTATCTATCTATCTATCTATGTCTCTCTCTCTCTTTCTCATATTCATCTATATGTTTGCATCACTCTCTATCGACATATAGATCTATCTGTCGATCTATCTATATGTCTATATGTCTATATATCTGTCTATCTATCTATCTTTCTCGTTATTTGCTTGTCTGCCGGTCTATCTATCTACTTGTCTCTTTGTTTGCCTGCCTGTGTGTGTCTATCTATCTGTCTGTCTATCTGTCCTGTCATCCAGCTAATATTTTAGCATCCTACATAAAGTCAATATGGAGCACCAGATGAGCCAACTGCAACGTAAAAACGCAGAAAGGGAAAAAAAACAATTAACAGAAGCGCACAGCGATTTAATTAGTGTTTCCATAGCAACAATGTTACACATTTATGCCTTTCCAATTTGAACCTGAAAATAAAATAGGTTGAAGGGTCAGTTCTTTGGCTGTAAAACGTTCAAACTGGAGAGCCTACAAAGCTATACAAAAGCTGTCAATTTAACCTCGAAATTATGTTGCCATTATTTTGGACTTTTTAATTGTTTGTATAGCTTCTAAAAACCACTCCTTTTTAAATCGTAATCCATCGTTGTCTCTTTTCTCCTTTTTGATGTTAAATGTTTTCCTACCTTTCTAAACATCCCTTACATTATGCCAAAGACTACAAAGTGATACCAGAGTGTCTGTATCCCTCTATCACAGTCCCCATCTGTTCATCTTTATAACCGCACATCTCCCTACCATCGATCTATCTATCCATCACTCTTACACTCTTGCACTATCCATGCACCTTATTCTCATAAACACATTCATACCTCACGTCAATAAACCGATATGTTATTTAACTATATTTTGTTAATGTATTTGTCCTAATGAAGACCATGGGTCAAAAGCTTTTGTGTGTGTCCTGTTTTGGCTTTGTCCTTCAATACTGGCCTCTCAACCACTCCCTTTGTTTCACCTTTTCACCTGACATTTAGTTAGATTTTTGCCTGCAGATAGGCTCCTCTCACCGCAATTAGGACGATTGGTTACACAAGTTTTGTGGTAAAGCTTTGTTTCGGAACACCATTCCCTTCCCATTTCCCAAAACCAAGTTCATGTCACCCTTCACCTCCCCCTTCCACATCCCTCCATCTCGTCCTGTCCCTTCCTTCCTTTCATACTCACTTTCTCCCCCCCCCCCCGTCCTCTCCTTACCATATGTTAATAAACCGTAGAATCCATCGATAATTACTTTCTTAATATACTGTCAAGAGAACTAAAACGTATACGAGTACAACCCTCCCCCCTCCCTCCCCCCCCCCCCAAAAAAAAACCCCCTTACAAACAAAAACATAAATGAGACATAATAACAAGACAGAGATATCATATTGTGCCATATTATCGAGACATCAAGAATGTTCCAAAATGAACACCTCGATTAAGTTAAAGGGTTATAACTAAAAACTAACTTTTTTATTTGTATGTTAATCAAATAAAATCATTATTTACGAAAATCCAATAAACAAATCTCTATAGCTTGCAAAACACCGAATCTGTCTAAATGAAGTGGTCTTTGGGCTATTCAAACTCTTTACTACTGGCTGGTTTTTTTTAAAAGAAGGAAATGTATATAGTATTTGATTGTATATATATATTTACTTTTCATGTGTAGAAATAATCATAAGTAGAGGAGAGAAAAACCAACAACAGGACACGTTATTTGCTAATTTAATTCGAAATTATCAATAATTAGATCAGAATAGTCTGGTATATTGCGTTAGGCGTGATGACGTGAAAGATTATTACCCCTGCGTGGGATTGATGAAATACAATACAACTATCAAGTTTCGGGGCGAAGGAAATACTACCAATTATTTCGTAATGTCCTCCTTCCTATGCTGAAAATAAACTGAAGTGGTTTTAGAAAGAAAAATGATAATTGAAAAAAAAAGACAGAGAAGATTCATTAGATGTGGAAGTAGGTTAAGATGGGAGACTTTAGACGGACAGCAATTTAGTGAAAAGGTGTTTGGTTACTACATCTCACCCCTGGATAATCATCAGAACGTCTTTCTCATTCGATTGTGTGGTCGTATAGATATCTAGAGGGTTATGTGATCGTATAGATGATATTAACTAGATAGAGCCCGGGGTACTGGAGTGTTAGTTTTCTGGAGCCAACCTTGAGGCACAAAGTGCTGATAGGTGAACGTGATTATTGGTTGTTTTTTAACCCTTTCCCTGCTATCAGATAAATCATATTTCAGTGAACTGACATATGCCAAAACCCTGAAGGCATATGTCAGTTCACTGAAATCTAATTTATCTGGTATAAGAACGCGTACATTTTCAAGATTTTGCATACTTCAGTTGGGTTAGAATCAGACCTAGCTGTGAAAGGGCTAAAGGGAGGGGTAGAGGAGGTGGGAGGAAGGCGGTGAGGGGGAATGATAGCAAAAGTAGTCCATACCTGTACTGTACCTCTGTACACGGATTGTTACTGTCTGTCTTCACTTACAACTTCAGAAGGTGTTTAACCCTTTCAATGCTAAGGTGATTTTTTATGCTGTTAAAAAAAGATAAAAATCTTCAAGATTTTCCTGTCCTTATTCAAGATGAATAAGATTTCAGTGGACTGACATGTTAGTCAGATTATGGCATTAAACATGTTCATGGCAGCCAAATCGCCTCCATTTCCAAAGATCCGTGAGGTGTGTTGTGTACCGCTGGGGTCATAGAGTCCACGGTCTGGTGAGGTCTTCAAGCTTCCGGTTTCCGTGGTAACACAATCACAGTATCATGGTGTTATGATAGAAAGGACAAAGCAAGGTGGCATTGCAAGAGCCTTGCGTAATAATCATTCACCTTTTGTCTACTATTCGTACATAGTCATGCTGGTGTCTTATTGGGCCACACTTGGATCGTTGCGAGAGTACTACAATTGATTCTAGTGTTGATTCGTCTATAGCCCGAGTTAAACACACTCACACACACTCTCATACACACACACACTCACTCACACACGCACACTCACACACACACACAGACTCACACACACGCGATCACACACACACACACACGCACACACAAACACACGCATACCTCCCCCTACACATACACAGACACACAAACACACACATACACAAGCACACACACACACATGCGCACACATGCCCCCCTACACACGCACAGACACACAAACACACACACATACGCACACACAAGCACACACACTCACGCACACACAAGCACACACACTCACACACGCGCACACATGTACACTGCATGCATGCACACAAACACAGACTACAAACATTACAACAGCTTTCAGATAACATTTTCTAGCCGTGCCTTCAGTACATAATACAGATAACAGCCCTGCACTGCGGTTGATGCCCAGGATTGTCAAAGGACATAATCTAGGGAAAGAAATTTTACCTTTTGATAAATATGATGTTTACTCGAATTAATGACTTACATACAGTTTACATAATATCACCAATTTATGGCACGGGGCCAAATGCTGCAATGGTCTTGAAACCCATGGTTGGCGCAGTTATGCTTGTGGTTTTTCACAACCAAAAATCGTGCCCAAATATATATATGTGTTAACTTTTCCCTCATTCTCTGTCTCTCTCTTTGTGAGTGTTTGTGTCTCTCCTTCTCTCTGTCTTCGTCTCTCTCTCTCTCTCTCAGTCTCTCTCTCTCTCTCTCTCTCTCTCCCGCTCGCTTGCTCTTTGTCTCTCAGTCTCTCTCTCTCTCTCTCTCTCTCTCTCTCTCTCTCTCTCACTCTCTCTCTGTCTCTCTCTATAGATCTCAATATATATCTCATCCACTATCCAGTAGATATCCATTACCCATTTGACAGTAGCCAGACTCTAGCCCGACCTCTCACAGCGTGCCAACACAGACAAATGGCCTGTCAAGGGAGAGATGCCTCTGTTTATCCAGCAATTTCCCCACAGACCAAGAGTTTAAACAACACGAATTCCTTCTTCCTTTCAACATGTTCCAGTATTTAACCTTG
>JAUEKZ010185368.1:5000-12993 GCA_031471865.1 Melibe leonina | reverse complement strand
CAGACCTCGCTGTGAAAGGGTTAAAACATGCCCTCCTCCCCCAACCCCCCCCCCCCCCTTCCCCTCTATTATGTACAATAAAGTAAGAAAAAATCCCATGAAAAGTCAGACACTCAATGTTTTCCCATGCTTTTAAAACCATAAAAATCCCAGGAAAATAAAATAAAATTTCCCATGCTATCAACAAGTTATATATATATACATAAAATCCCATGAATATGGAAAGATGGGAAACTAAACTTTCCCATGCCATAACTGGTAAAAATGCCATGAAAACACTTCAGGCTTGCCTAAAATCAAGAACATGATAACAATCAATACAATGACATAATGACATCAAACTTTGGTGATATGCGTAGAATTAAAGTACAATATATTTTAGTATGTGTGACCCTTCACCATGGTTCGGTAGACAAGGTTTGGTACAATGGCTTGGTGGGTGTTGCCTCTTAGAAAAAGGATAATAATTCAAATAACTTTGAGAACTTTTATGGGTTTTTTTTATTTTTCCCTGGTTTTTTTTATTCAACTTAAATATTCGATAATGAAGAAGAAAAACACTTTGAAAAAAGCAAAACTTTTTTGTGATCTTTAAGTCTGGTTGGTAGAGTGAATCAGTTTTTCTGAGATATACCTTGTGTACCGAACTTTGGTGATTGGTCACAGATGATGATGTTGTATACATATGTGTATGTCTATATATTCATACGTGGCCACGGTTCAACGCGTACAAGGTTGTGTCACGAGTGGTAAAGGTAAATAGTACGTTGACATTATATAAGTAGTGGGGAGGAAGGGACAGAGGGAGGGAGAAGGAGAGATGGGTGGATGAAGGAGGAAGAGATGGATGGATGGATGGATGGAAGGAAGGAGGGAGGGAGTGATGGATGGATGGAAGGAGGGAGGGAAGGAGGTGGAAGGAAGGGAGAGATAGATGGATGGATGGTGGATGGAGGGAGGGAGGGAAGGAGGTGGAAGGAAGGGATGGAGGGAGAGATGGATGGATGGTTGGATGGAGGGAGGGAGGGAGGGAAGGAGGTGGAAGGAAGGGAGAGATGGATAGATGGTTGGTTGGATGGAAGGAGGTGGAAGGAAGGGAGAGATAGATGGATGGATGGTTGGAAGGAGGAAGGGAAGGAGAAGTCAATCAATTACACATGCCTCACATCTGATATAGTTTCTTACATCAGGGAGGGAGGGAAGGAAGAGGGATGGAGGTAGGTAGGGATGGATGGAAGGATGGATAGAGGGAAGGAGGGGGGAAGGAGGGAGGGATGGAGGTAGGTAGGGATGGATGGATGGAGGGGAGGAGGGACAAGTCAATCATTACACATGTCTCACATCTGATACAGTTTCTTACATCAATCATCTCTGCGATTCAAAATTGAAGTTGGGAATGGGGAAAAAACGTTTCACAAAAAAAATTAAAAACTTTTCTCCAAACCCTCTAGGTCATAAAAAATGAAACAAAACATTTTACAATAATAATAATCTATTAAGAAGGTTATTGTTGTTTGTTGTTGCTGCCGAAGAAGATGAGGGTATGTCTATGGGTTGGCAGCATCGTGAATACGAGTGTGTTCCACCAGCTGACGATGATCCTCAAAGCTCTCCCCGCAGAAGCAAGACCACTTGACGCCCCCAGATGGAGCTGTCTTGCCCAGACTGGTCAGATCTCCCACGTCGTTTAGCACACGGTGGTCCTCTTGCTGACGGGCTTGCATCTGTTGCTGCTGCTGTTGTTGCTGCTGCTGCTGCTGCTGTTGTTGTTGTTGTTGCTGTTGTAGATGGCGATGGTCCTGTTCTTGCGGCGGCGGTGGTAGTTGGTGCGCCAGTTCTTGCTGCTGCTGCTGCTGCTGTTGCTGCATGTCCGGCCCAGTGGCCGGGTACAGTTGCTGGAAATCCTCAAAAGTGGTGGCGCTCGCAGTCGTCACCTGCTCTCCCCCTTCGCCGGATGCGAGTTTTTCTAGTTTCTCCTCGTGACATTTCCGAATGTGCCTTTTGAGATTGTCGGCTCTGGTGAATAATGCCCCACAGAAACACTGGTGGCGCTTTGGTCTTTTCCGTCTCGGCAAACCAGAGTTGTTGTCCTTTAAAGGGGTGTTTTCTGTAAGTAAGGATAAAGAAAGAATGAAATAGTATTAAAAGTGAGCAAATCTTTTCCACATTTTTTTTCTTCCTTCCCACACGTTGATGGTTCTACTCATGTTCCGTTGTGTTATTCTTTCTTTCTCAATGTGTGTGTGTGTGTGTG
The DNA here is from genome assembly GCA_031471865.1 of Melibe leonina. Taxonomy (NCBI): domain Eukaryota; kingdom Metazoa; phylum Mollusca; class Gastropoda; order Nudibranchia; family Dendronotidae; genus Melibe; species Melibe leonina. The sequence goes on along the minus strand of JAUEKZ010185368.1, from coordinate 10,739 downwards.
TGTGTGTCTGAGCGTGTGCTAATGAGTGTGTGCCTCTCTATCTGTGCCTTCTTCTCTCTTGTTTCTCATGTGTGAGTGTGTGTGTGTGCGTGTGTGTGTGTGTGTGTGTGTGTGTGTGTGTGTGTGTGTGTGTGTGTGTGTGTGTGTGTATTTTCTGTTCACTGCCATTCCTATCAACCTCAGATTAAAAGAAAACAATTTAATTCATTATTCATATGGAGCAACGATTCATTTGTATTTACATAAATAATCAAGAAAAGACGGGCCATCGAGTTTTGAAAAACTGATTAAAATAAAGATAAGGCCATAGTGATACATACATCTTGAGTTACCTCAGTATGTTATGTTTGGTATGTCGAAACTATCAATTCTATTGTATTCTTTTATTATTATTATTAATATTATCAATATCATTATCATTATTATTATCAATATCATTATTATTATTGTTATTATTACTATTATTATTATTATAATCAATAGAAGTAGTAGTAAGCGCCCCTGAGCACTTTTCGAGTGGAAGGCGAAGCGCTTATAAATGAATTATTATTATTATTATTATAGTAGTAGCAGTAGCAGTAGCAGTAGCAGAAGAAGTATTGTAAATATCATTATTTTTCTTTAAATTATTTTTCTCAATATTATGATTATTTCTTTTTTTACTATCATTATGTATGATTATTAACGTATTAAAATAATTGCCGTCATCATTATCACATTCATCATCATCATTATTACAACTATTACACATTAAACCTTTCAATGCTAAGGACACCAAAATCTTCAAGATTTATTGCTTTTCTTATACCAAATAAACCAGATTTCAATGAATTGACATACACCAAAAGCCTGAATTTCGGGCTTTTGGCATATGTCAGTTCACTGAAATCAGATTTATTTGGTATAAGAGCAAGTACATTTACGAGATTTTGCATATTTCAGTTGGGTTAGAATCAGACCTCGCTGTGAAAGGGTTATGGATAACACCATTGTCTTCCTCCCCCCCCCTCCCTCCTTCCCCCCCCTCCCTCCTTCTCCCCCTCCCTCCTTTCCCCAAACCCCTGCCAGCTGCCACCCTCCTGATCCACACGGGGATGACAGAGTGGGTGGTCACCAAGAAGTACCTTTCCAAAGCCCTGCCCGGCCTGTCAGGGGACCTGGGCTGCCTCTCGGAGCAAGACCACCGGAACATTGACCTGGAGGAGTTCCTCAACATGGAAAAGTACGGAGGACGACCAGTACAATTTTTGCTCTTTTCTAAAATAATAATAATAATAATAACAATAATGATGATCATCATCATCATCATCATGGTGAAGATGATGGTGATGATGGTGATGATGATGATCATGGTGAAGATAATGGTGATGATGATGATGATGATCATGGTGAAGATGATGGTGATGATGATGATCATGGTGAAGATAATGATAATGATGATGATGATCATGGTGAAGATGATGGTGATGATGGTGATGATGATAATTCACTTACTGTACACATAGACTGGAATTAAATCTTATGCTAAATAGAAATGATTTACACAAGTTTATTGTCACTGTCAGCGAAATGCCCAATCAAGGTCGATGGGCGTTATTGTTCTTTCAAGAACTTGCATCGGATGGACGCGCTTACTCGTGCCTGCCTGCGACCCGGCGATGAGTGCCGTGACTGGTCACTTTTCTTTATTCCCACATTTTTTTTCCTCCTTGCATCTAGACTTTAAAATCGGACTCATTTTTTATTATTTCTAGGGCTTGCTCCCCACTTAACTATTGCTTGGAAAAACAAGCTTTTTTGTACATTAACGATATTCCCTTTATTTTCTTCTAAGATCTGGTCATTTTGATGTGGCTAAATGGTGTCAATAGGATCTATGCTAGTGCGAAGCTGTCTATTCAGAGAAGTTGGGAGATTTTTTTAGAAATAAGACTATGGAAACAAAGCAGGTGGAAAAGGTAAAAAACAAAACAAATAAACAAAAAGTAAGAAGAAAGTAGAGAAAAACACACAAAAAAGAAAGAACGTAAAACGAGTACTACATAAACAAGCCGGAGAAGAGAAGCAAAACAAGAAACAAAAGATGAAGACGACAGAAATTGAGTAGACGATCAAGACGAACCGCAGTCAAGGAAGAGCCGAAAGAATAAAACGACGAAGGGAAGGGCTGACTAACAGACGAATAGGCTGATATGTTGATGAGAGGATTGATAGATGCATAGATGAACGGATGGATCGATGCACGATTGAGATAAAAAAAAATTTAGTGATGTGTTGGATTATTTGCACAAAATAGCATCAAAAGATCATTAGACTACATCATTTCGTTATTATTGACATAATACCGTAATGCCAAGAGGGGTCGAAGGGAAGGGAGGACTCTCCATCCGCGGATTTATACGTGCACATATCGACTAGAGAGATGGAGACAGATAGAGAGAGAGAGAGAGAGAGAGAGAACGAAAGAGAGAGAGAGAGAGAGTTTGTATGTGTCAGAGAATGGAGAAAGAGTGAAGGGATCGGAGAGAGATTGGAGAGCTCTTCGCCAATCTATCGAAAATGATCCAATCCGGTAGAATATTGATGGTGGAAAGATTTGGGAACGGTCGAATGCGTTGAATGAAATGTAGTTCTACTAAACAGGGTATCCCAGACAACTACAAAATGACGAGGTTGCGGTGTAAACTGTGGCCTGGGGCTTCATCTTACTTGCCTTTCCTGACTGTTCTGCTGGAATTGTCTCAGTCACAGGAAAATGGCGACCGGAAACTAATTGTTGACGTATACAAATAATAACGAAAGCAGGGCTCTCCGCACGAGGGGTTTTGAGCTATTGACTTTTATTTATATCTTAATAGCAGACACAGAGCACGGAAGGGTGAATGATGATGATGAGAGAGAGAAAGAGAGAGAGAGAGAGAGAGAGAGAGAGAGAGATAAAGAGAGAGAGAACAAATATTGATAATCGCAAATAAAATCTAAAAGCAAATTATTGATCCCTTCAACACACACTACCACTACTTTAGGTAAGACAGTTTTGCCCATTAGGGAATTGTCACACTTTTTTTTTATTTCCCCGCATTCCCCTAAAGAAGACAGATTTTACAAATGCTCAACTATTCTACATAGAATTCCAATGATATACAAAACATTTCATGTTCCCAAAACATACAAAAAGCGCTCTCTTCTTGCCGTTCCTTCCCCTATCTCCTATATAACTTTAATTTTAAAACCAATAAGAAAACAATGGTTTAGCAAACCATATAATTTTAACAGGCCAAGCTTTTTTTTCTATTTGATTATGAGCATTTGATTTCATATCGTTGGTTTATTTAGAACAGATCTGCAGAGGAAAATTCTATTTTCCTTTTTTTTTTTTTTTTTTTTTTTTAATGGCAGTTCAAATTTTAACTAGAAATAGGATTGAACAGATAGTTTTATAGAGATAAGCCTCGCCACGAAGCGTGCATCTGTCGTATATATCGTGGTATGAAATCATGTAACACTACAACAAAAACAAAAAGACACGGTCTTTCTTTGGCTAGACCATGCTGATCTGTTTGCGATATGGGGACAGTCAGACTGTCATCAAGACAGACAATATTCACCTTCCCTGGGGACTTGCATTGGGCGATGTTGATTCGGTTATCTTGGTCAAGAAAATAATATGTGGACGTTGCGAAAAGTGAGACGGAAAAAATCCCTCTCTTATCGGTAATAGTTTGTCTAGCGCATAGCACGGTGTGGGGAAGATGACTCGAAAGGTCTGACACAATGGCTTCTAGTTCTAGCCCTCTTCTGGGTCCCCACCCCCGCATTCAACTATTATTCATTGAAAACAGCAAACATTAGACTGTTTCCAATTCCCAAAATTAGTAGTAATGAGACAGAGTTCTCACAGGAGCCGCTTTCTCAGTGATGAAGACAGAATGGCCAACAGCGATTTGGGGGAAACGCGGAGTCCCAATCGGGGACCTTTAACTTCAAAGCTTTAATACAGGGGTTCATGTTATATTTACTAATCCTCGAGTGTCAGCAATTTTACATGACAAAGGTCTTCAATTGAAACGCCGTTGTCTTTGTCCTATATTTACTCCATGAAAACTTAATTGTAAAATTTCCCACGGGTTTTTTTTAATGGATGAGAGTGATAGCAGAGGTGTTGCTTGTTATTCTTGTAAAATTTAGTGGCTTATTCTTTGTGTGTATTTTGTTTCTTTGTTTGTTTGGTTTTCTTTTGGCTATTTGTTTTCTTTATGAAATATTTTTGAAGATTGTTTGTGAAAGTTTAGGTCTAAACATGTTCCTGACAGTAAGTTGAAAAAAAAACCTCCGGAGATTTGGTCTTACTTGAATCCCCATGGGGTCCAATTATGTTGGATAACAGGTTTTGTAGGGTTTAAGTCTAGAATTATGTTTTACTTATAGAAATGGAGATTATTCTACTTATTTCAAGGATTATTTTGTAGCCGCAGCTGTCTATCGTTAATTGTCGCTGTCTTTGGGGTAAATTATGAATATGGCCTTCTTTTTTCGTTCCCTTCGGTCTAGCTCAGTTTTGTCGCCTTTTCTTCTGATTCTTTAACTCATCTTTGCAACATAGTCTCCGTCAAACCACAAACAAAAACATAATTAATGAAAATACAGAGTATTTGCTTACAAAAAAAAGCATAGGCCTAGGACTAGATAGAACTGTGATGAAGATAAAGAAGCATAGGTGTTGTAAACGGCTCGAATTATAAACCATCATAAGTTCACAAAGAAAACTTATTTCTTAAAGCCATTTATATCGAGGGAAGCAGAAACAATGACAAATAAAGACATAGACACGCAAACCTGAAACGAGTTAATTATCAGGGGGGGGGGGTTGTTGTTTGTCATTAAATGTATAATATACATAGTAATGAAGTAACTTTTAGAGACTCTGAAAGAGTACGTGTGAAGCACTGAATCGACAAGGGGGAAAATTGGAAATTTTGGGCCAACTTGAATGCGTATAGAGAATGGGTGGAGAGAGAAAGTGTGAGTGATAGTAAGAGAATGAGAGAGAGAGAGAGAGAGAGAGAGAGAGAGAGAGAGAGATGTGTAAAAAGATGGGAACATTCAAATTGGGCGTCTCACGTCTGGCGTGTAAGATTAAACAGACGGTTTCATTATCTGCTTTCGCAGGGCAAGCATTCCAAAATTACGTCTCAATCTTGTTTCTATCTATAGTTTATTTTTAGTTTTCATTTCATTTCCTTGTTTTTTCTTTCTTTTTTTCTCTCTTCCATTCCAGGAGAGTGGCCGCCCTTCAAGAGCTGAGCTACAGCACGAGTCAAATCATGGACATCAAACCCTGGGATCATACCCCCGATCCTGACCTCACGAAAATAAGTACGTAAACCTTTTATTTTGGACCTTTTCCTGGAACACGGCTTAAGTACCGGTAGTCTGCCTGGGTCGGGCTGGTCGTCGTTCGATTTACCATTTGGCGGGGGTAAAGATTCACGTGACTAAGTACTCAAAGAAAAAGAAGGAGAAGAGAAAAAAGAAGAAGCAGAAAGAAATAGAATCCCTTATTCTTATTTCATGTCTTTATCGCGCTCAGAGAGAGAGAGAGAGAGAGAGAGAGAGAGAGAGAGAGAGAGCGAAAGAGAGACAGAGACTGAGAGATTATGGTAATACTTGTAACTGAGGATTCTATCAGCTGGCTAGAGCTCTTCTTTCATTTCAAGTATTATATACACACTCACAAAA
>JAUEKZ010185346.1:0-12994 GCA_031471865.1 Melibe leonina | reverse complement strand
TAAGGACCCCTTCACCCCCCCCCCCCCCCCCCCACATACACGCACATACACGCACACGCCCCCACACTTCCTCCTTCTATCTCATTACACTGTCTTGTTAACCCTTTCACTGCTGAGGTTATTTCTCAAACTACTTACTAGAGACCTCAAACTCTTCAAAATTTGCCTATTCTTATACAAGATAAAAAATATTTCAGTGGACTGACATATGTCAAAAGCCTGAAATTATATCAGTACACTGAAATCTTATTCATTTAGTATAAGTACTCGGGCATCTTGAATATTTTGCAGATTTTGTTTGGTTAGAATCAGACGTCGCTGTGAAAGGGTTAAAACAAGACAATCCAACGTTCCCATCGTGGCCCTTTGTTGCAATTTGACCGTCCAATATTTATATCGCATAATTAGATCTTACAACGATACATAAAGTAACAAGTTGACTAAGCTGTACATTTTCTCCCTCTCACTCTATCTCTCTCTTTCTCTCTTTGTCGTTATGTCTCTCTCCGTCTCCCACTCTCTCTCTCCCTCTCTCTCCCTCCCTATCTCTTTCCCCTTCTCTCTCTGTCTCTCTTACAGAAGCCATCACAATTGGACCACACTGCATTTCCTTATTGGTTCATTAGTCCACGGCTGAAAATTTGTCAGTGGGGGACTTGGACATCACACGCGTCAGTTGCAGTGCAGCGCCAACATTATAGTAAATGATTAATTAGATCAGTGATCGTGGTTTGACAATTGTATATGGATCTAACCATGTTCCTTCTCCCTGTCTTCCCGCCAGACACTATACTTGGAGAGCAGGAGACACAACACCACCTCCACCACCACCAGCTGCTATTGGTTAGTATCTGCTCACCCCCTTAACCCCCAGCTGACGACCTCCCAACTCCAACCTGCGCCCTCTGACCTCTTACCTCCTTCCATGTGTCGCTGGCCCCGAGCCCTCCAGAACAGCTGGCTGGCTGTCCCCGTGCTAAAGGTGGTCCGCTGCCCCTCGCCTCTGCCGCTTGGTTGCCGTCTCACCGACCTCCTGCATCTCGTGCTGTCGGGGTGGAACAGGCTGCTGTGGTGGCTCGGTGGCCCTGCCATGGTCCTTCTCGCCTTGTCGGACAGGCTGGCCCTGCGCCACGTCAAGCACTCCGTGTCCGTGGTGGCACTGTTCCTGCTGATCCTAGCCGTCCTGGGCATCAAGACAGAGACCACGCCCAGCCACGAGTGGCAGGACGTTGACGCCTTCGAGAAATACGGCTACCTGCTCAGCCTGACGCTGTTCTCTCTGCAGCACCTCATACTTATACAACTGCCCTTCTTTTTCTTTAACTTTCTAGGCGTCGTGTTTATCAATGTGTTTACGCAGCGGCCAAAACTGCACCGCTCTCCTTTGCTGGGCCCATTCCTCTGCTTCAGGGTGGTCACGCGTGGACTCTACCCAAGACTGGTCAACGACAACCTCCGCCACAACCTGCGCATGTGCAACAAGGTGGGCCTGCAGAACTACGTCATCGAGGTGGTCACCGACGTCCCCATAGGGCTAGACAGTTTTCATCGAAGCCGTGAGATCGTGGTGCCCAAAGACTACAAAACCAAATCGGGGTCCTTGTTCAAAGCCCGTGCGCTGCAATACGCTCTGGAACCGGATGTAGATATCCTAGGCCCCGGAGACTGGATCGTGCACCTTGACGAGGAGACAGTTCTCACAGAGGAGGCGCTGATTGGGGTCATCAATTTCGCCGCGGCAGGGGAGCACTCGTTCGGGCAGGGAGTCATCACCTATGGCTGTGGCCACATCGTCAACTGGATCACCACCCTGGCCGATTCCATTCGTGTCGGGATTGACTACGGATGCCTGAGGTTCTGTCTGGGAGTCTTGCACAAACCGGTGTTCAGCTGGAAAGGCTCTTTCATCGTGGCAAACGCTGAGGCGGAGAAGCGGGTGAGCTTTGACCACGGCCTGGAAGGATCGCTGGCTGAGGATTGTTTCTTTGCGTGCGTGGCCTACAGCCAGGGTTACAGTTTCGGAATGGTTGACGGAGTCATGCACGAGAAGAGTACGTTCACTCTCAAGGACTTTGTACAACAACGTCGCCGTTGGATGCTGGGGATCCTCCAGACCTCCCTCAGCAAGAAGATCCCCTTCCGGTACAAAGTAGGACCCGTTCTGATGAGCATTTCAGGCTGCCTTATCCCCATCAACGTGGTGACCTTTTTCCTGAGCCTCGTCTTTCCCCTTCCGCCGTCCTTGGTGTCCAACTGCTCCATCAGCTTCGTGACGGGTGTAGCCATCTACCTGTTCGTGCTGGGCACGCTGCGGACCTTCTGTCCACGGCAACACGGCCTGGTCAAGTGCGGTGTGCTGGTGGTGGCCACTATCGGCTGCATCCTGGTCTCCATGGTGCTGGAGGGTATCTCCTCCCTGTTGGTCTTCTGGCTACCCAAAGGCTCCACCGGTAACCACGGATTCTACGTTGTGGACAAGCAGGTCCGACAGACGGACTGTCTACAGAGGCTCAAATGAGACACCAAGAATCTGCCTAGGAATTTTATTTTATTTTACTACTTGATAGATTAAATAACCTTAGCTCTGTAATAAAGAAGAGGGCGAGCACATTGAGACCACAGAATATTATGACGTCATTTGGCTTGGGTTTTTTTTTTTTAATTTGTTTTGTTTTATTTTATTTTAGTTTGGTTAGTCCATTGGTTGCCTGTCCATTCAATAATTTCACTTTGGCTGGTAATGTCAAAGGTGAGGCTTTCTAGACATATAAACATACAATATTGTTGCAACAGAAAGCTTAAGCTAAGAGCACACATCGAGTATCTCACCTAGTGACAGTATACCGACACCGGGCAAACCAGTTTTAGCTCTGTACCCATAACAATGAATGCCGGGCTTTTAACCATCTACCTCACCGCTCTCTGAAGGGGACAAGCTACTGACTGAGCTCTACACAAAGCTAGGTACTATTTTTTCCGGGGGGGGGGGGGGGGTTGGATTTGATGAGCATGATGTGATTGTATTATGGGCACTTCGAGTCTGTTGTCGACGGGGTAAAGCGCATTACAAGAATCATGTATTATTATTAGGTAGATACATTTTGTCTGCAAATCACCTCTGGTCCATTCTCGCAGATGTTGACGTTTAGTTATTATTATTATTGTTATTATTATTATTATTATTAATATTAATATTATTTTTATTTCTATTATTGTTACTATTATTTTTATTATTGATAATATTATTATTATAACTACTATTATTATTATTAGTATCATTACTATCATCATCACTATAACAATTATGATTATTATTATAGTTTACAATCTCATGTCACTTATAGGCGCCGAACTTATTCTCTGTGTGCTCGCCCTAAGAATACAATAATTTGTTTATTTATTTTACAATATCATCATGATATTTAATCGTATTTATAACATTATATTGTTGTTGTTGTTGTGCTGCTCATGTTGCTTTTTGCCATTTAAACTATCATCGTCATCATCATTATTAACCCTTTCTACTCAGCTGAAAAACGCAAAATATCTTGAATATGTACGTGTTCTTATACCAGATAAATCAGATTTCAGTGAACTGACATATGCCAGTTCGCTAAAACCTTATTTATTTGGTATAAGAAAAGGCTATTGGTGTCTTTAGCATTGAAAGGGTTAAAATTGTCATCGTCATTAAAATATTCATCATCATTAAAATCATCATCATCTTTAAAATGTTCATCATCATCATCATCAAAATTATCAAAATCATCATCACCACCACCACCACCACAGTCATGATGATGATGACGATGATAATGGTAATTCTCACATCACTTATTCCAACCCAGTCGGGCTTTTTACAGAGACCAAAACTTACATACTACACAAAAAACCTGATAACAAAAATGGTTTTAACTCGGAACATAATATTTAATAATAATCATTAACACTATTCATGAATAAATATTATTTATTTTTTATTCTATTTTTATAATATTGATGATACCATCGCTGTTGTCGTCGCCGTCGTTGTCATTGTTGTTGTTGTTGTTGTTGTTGTGCGGCTCTGTGGCCTAGTGGGTAGGAAGTTGGCTTTGTGACAGTGACAGAAAAATCCCTGGTTCTATCTAATCTGTCAGCTGACAGCGAAAAGTTGAGTCCTTGGAAAAGGCTCTCTTACTCACATTTTTCACTGTACTCAGGTGTAAAATGAATGCCTGGCCCCTGAACAGTGTTGTCCCTGTCCGAATACAGATATACAAGCGCCTAACAGGCAGCATGTCTCGTCCTGTATGTCGAATGTTGCTGTTGGCCAGGGACCCATTGTAAAGCGCTTTGAGCACGTTTAGTGGCTATTGTGCTATATAAAAGCTCAAGCTTTTTTTGTTGTTGTTGTTGATAATGTCGCTTTTTAAAAAAAAAAATTCCACTAACAGTGAAGATGATGATATATGTAATTTTGACGATTGTATAAATGGATGATAAATCTATGGCTTTCTACGACCAAATGGATATGATATAATATGATGGCCAGACTATTCATGCGATGGTAATTGATGTATGTGTATGTCTCCAATGACCAACTTTTGGAGTTGCTTGTTGTTTGTTGTGCCTACAAGATAATGTTAAAATACTGGGTTTATTTGTATTCTTTGTTCTTTTTGTTTTTTGTTTTTGTGATTTATGTCCATGACGTGTTATTCATTAAGCTGTGATTGTTGTTATCACCAGTACCATTTATGTTTACATTGTTGTTGTTGTTATTGTTGTTACTGTTATTGTTGTTGTTATTGTTGTTGTTCTTATTGTTGTTGTTGTTATTGTTGTTGTTAAGTGTAAAAGAGAGGGGATCGCTAGGCCAGTGGTTATCGAAGGTGAATCAAAAGGAGTGAATAAAGGCCCATATATAGTTACAAAGACAAGACAAGCGACGTTGTTGTTGTTATTAGTTTGCCACCTGAAAGCACAGGAGGTACAGGAGTCCCGTGGACTGAAATCTGATTAATCTAGCATGAGAACATGCAAGTCTCAAAGATTTTGGTGTCATAAGCAGTGAAAGGATTAACCTATGGCCTCGTAGCTCAAATGGTAGAGCATCCGCCTCAGAACCTGTAAGTTGGGGGTTCGAATCCTCGTCACGTCATACCTAAGACGTTAAAATCGGCATTATTTTTGTTGCTGTCCCGCTAGACGCTCGGTCTCGCGGGTACATTGCTAAGACTGGTAGGCCCGGTGTCAGTATACTGTGACTTGGTGAGATTATCTAGTAAGCCCTCCGCTTATTTTATGTGTGGCAGCGCGTTAGCTTGTCTTGAGAGCTCCGAATTTGATATGACCTGTATTGTGTTTAAAGAGGGAGTTAGACTGTCTGTATAATTTTACGATCAGACTATCTCTTCCTTTTTTCATCAATACATCGACCAATCCATAAATCTAACCCATCCATCGATCCGGCCATCTATCCACCGTTCACTCCTCTCCTGCCTATCGTCTTACTTACTTTTGGGACCTGAAATATGGTCTTAGCAGTTGCAAGCACCCTGAAACTCTCAATAAACAAACAAGCAACATCCCCTTCCTCGTGGCCCCACCCCACCCACTTCCTCCCAACCCCACCCCACCCCACCTCAGGCTTTTGGCATATTATGTCCGTTCACTGAAATCTGATTTATCTAGTATAAGAACTGTCGAGTCTTGAAGATTTTTGTGTCCTTAGCAGTGAAAGGGTTAATATAGTTGGCCCGGTGTCAATATAATGTGACTGGCGGTGAGAATTCAGATATCCTAAATTGAAGTAAGCTCTCCCGTAGATTTTATCTTAGGGTAGCAGCACTTTAATTACTATCTACTATGTAGATAGATACAAAAAAAATATTTTTTAAAATGGAATTGATTTTGGAAAGTATGCGGGTGTGTGCGAATATTTTATCTAAGGACGAGGTTTGATAATGCGCCGATGCAAATAAGTTATGGACATTTATGGATGTCGACGGGTGATAAAGTCTAGATTAGAGGCCCCCAAATTGATTTACGGTGGGATAAGAGAGATAATGTGTGTGTTTTTGTATGTGTATGTTTGTGTGTACTGTGTGTGAGAATATATACATATTATGATGTATACACTGTACTATATACTGTGCGTTTGTTGGGGTAGGGTTGAGGTCGGGGGTGGCTGTCTGTTATGAGTTGTACACTGTAACGTGTTGTCCTAAAAACACGTTTATTTTAAGGGCCACACATCGATATAAGCCTTTCATGACACACTACACACTACACAGTCTATCCCATCCATTGGACTACACACTACACACACGCTGGTGTGCTCTGTGTTCGTTGTATATGTACATAAAGCTCCATACTCCCCTTCCCCTTTAAACTGTTTCTGTTGAGTCAAAATACTCACGACAATGACCGCACTGTACTAACACACACAATTGTGTTATGGTGTTATAAGGAGAGGGAAAGGTAAATACTCACTTAATAGCGGCTATATTGTCATTATCACGTCAAATAATACTGTCTCTTTACTTTTTATCGATGAAAATATGTGACTATATTAAAAAGTCAGAGTATAGAATTTGAAAAGTAAAGAGAGATGGGGACAGGGGGTGGAAGATAAAGAGGGGGATAGAAAATGAAAGAGATGGAGGAAGAGGGAGGATCAAAAGGGAGAGAGAGAGAGAGAGACTAAGCGAGTGAGAGGGAGAGAGATATATATATATATACTAAGAAGAGAGAAAGGGAGGGTAGGAGAGGGAGAGAGAAAATGAGAGAAAGACAGAGACTAAGATAGTGAATGAGAGACAGAGAGAGGGACAGACATAAGAGGCAGAGATAATGAGAGAGCTAAGGAGGGATGGGTAGACTTTACCCTTTCGCAGCGAGGTCAGACTCTAATCCAACAGCAAAATCTTGAAAATGTACTTGTTCGTGTGCCAGTTAATCAGATTTCAGTGAACTGAAGAACAGGCCAGTCATAAAGATTTAGGTGTCTTTAGAAATGGTTTATGAGAATGATGGAGAAAGGTGGTGAAGGAGAGGGGGAGGAAATTGCGTTGCAGCATGTCCTTTGTCATTGTCTCGCTTCTCTCTTTTCTTTTCTTTTCCCGACGAGTAAAATTACTCACATCAAGGAGACAATAGACAGGAGTTATCTATCCTCCACTTCCTGTGTGCGTCGTATTGCCTTCTGACCCTTGAACTTTAAAGGAGGCGTGGCGAGTCCTCTTTAGGGTACACACTACACATACAACACTCCATATGACTGTCTACACTACACACACTACACACATTACACACCTTATGACTGTCTACACTAAGCGTACTAGATGCTTGTACTCACAGTCACAGGAACTGTGTGTTAATGTGTAGCATCCTAAGTGTGTGTGTGTATGTGTGTGTGTGTGCGTGTGTGGGAATGTATAGAGGGTTAGACTAAGTGGAGCATGCATTAAAATTCTGTGAAAATGCACACAAGTAACGGCGCATTCACACCGAAAGTCGTTCTAACTACATCGTTCTAACAACAAAATGGACAAAAAAGCTATCAACGGTATTCGCTATTGACACACAGATCCAAGTGGTGTTCCAACAACTTGAAGTCGTTTACTGTCACACTAAAATTTTACCGACTGTCGGCAGCCGTCGGTCCATCCCGTGAGCGAAACTCACCTCGTGACGTGACCAGTCCAAGTGCTTGTCCAGGCACATTTTCAGATGACCTTTAAAGACTCCGGGAATGGTCAGAGCAAAAGTCTGATTGCAGATTCGGAGTCAGCGACCCGGTTTCTAGGCAAAACTCGAGCAAAATTAGCTTTTTTGCAATTATAAAGTATCCCCCCCCCCACCTCCATTAAATAACAATTTTTTGTTATTGATGGTAAACACAACAGGCCCAGACCCGTTGCATTTGTCATCATAATCACAACAGGCTGGCAATAATAGGTGAGTAGTTGTCATCATTTCCCTTCCAATCATGCCATCACACAACTTTGTGTGTTAGTACAACGTTAGAACGACGTTCGGTGTTAATGCGAGGTAAGGATGATAAAGTATAAATGTGTAGAACATTGTGCTGAGTTAGAACAAAAAGGGGGAATAATGTAATGTTCTTTACTGCTAGCAAGATGTCAAAATCTTCAAGATTTACCCGTTCTTATTCCAGATATAATATTCGATTTCAGTGGACTGACACATGCCTAAAGCCTGAAATTTAGATTTTTGGCATAGGTCAGTTCACTGAAATTTGATTTATCTGGTAATGATAAAACGTACATTTTCAAGATTTTGCATATTTCAATTTGGTTAGAATCAGAACTTGCTGTGTAGGGGTTAAATATGAAAATACACATGAGTAAGGATGATAAAATGCGAAGGTGAATAAGTACGTACTGAGTGGTAATAACGAAAAATAAAATGGAGCTGCCGGAAACTAATAATTGAATGAAATGCTTAGAGGTTTGTCATATGTAACAGCTTCCTAGAAAACGGATAACAAAATACAGTTGTTTCGTCATCCATTTTCTCAGAAATTTTACATAATAATATTACAACCCTTTTTGAATTGAAACAAAGACGACAAAAAAAAGGACACCAAAATCTTCATGATTTGCCTCTTCTTAAACCAGATTTGGATGTGTCAATAGATGACATATGGTATTAGAAGCTCAGACAGTTTTCCTTTAGGACTGTGGTTTGGGACACTCACCACCCCCAAAAAAAGAAACCCCCAACTGATTTCCCCTCGGGGGTGGGGGGTGGGGGATATAGAACATATTATAATCTATTGTTTTATCAATTATCATGTAGTTACAGATGATATAGAATAGTTGTTTATTTACTTCTGTTTGGTCTAAGTAGGATTTCGGTTTTGTTTTATTTCATTTTTAAGCAATTTTCTTCCTTATTTTAAGTCTGAATGGTAATTATATATGTACTGACTAGACTACATACAACCAAATTTGTTTGGTTTTGTTTGGTTTTTTTTCATTTAAAATTCAAACCTAGAAGTGCAGCAAAAGTAAATCTTAGATAATTATCCTTTATCCATATTTTAATCTATTGTATTATCAATTGTTTAAAATATTCTACACCTATAAAAAAAAAAATACATGTACGCATACTAACAAGATTATTTTGAAGACAAGAGGGTTATCAATTAAGGGAAATAATTCAAGAAATAAAATTATATTTTATTAAATACAGTTGCTTCCCTTGAACCTTTAATTTCCACTGTTGCAAACTGTTCTATATTTTTTTATGGTCTTTGATTTGCTAATTTTTAATTAAGTTTTTTCCCTTGCTGAATTTCCTCGCGCCCCCGTTTATTATAGATTTTTCTTGGGTTTTTTGCTTGTTCGTTTGTTTGTTTGTTTGTTTTGACTCTGTTTCAAGGTGTGTGCTTTAGAGACATCCCTACTCTATGTTCATCTTTGTTTGAGAGAGTGTGAATATGTATGTGTGTGTGTGTATTATGTGTATTGTGTGTAACGTGTGTGTACTATGTATGCGTGTGTGTATGTGTGTGTATGTGTATTATACGAGTGTGTGTATGTGTATTGTGTGTGTTATGCATGTGTGTGTAATGGGTGTATTGTATGTGTGTGTGTGTGTGTGTGTGTGTGTGCGTATGTATGTAATTGGTTGACTTAACTGCATGTTACCCTCCCTCCATCATGAAAGCCTTACTTTCTTCCTCTCTCATGTTTTCCTTTCCACTGAACGTGTCCTCTACCCTTTGCCTTAAGGTCAAATCTACTGGAAACCCTTTCATGACGCCAGACCAAAGCTAAGTCCGAGACTTGGTTCTAAATTTAGCTAGTTTTCGGTTTGGAGTGAATTGTTTGGCCAAAATATTCAAAGCGAGACTAAATTTAGCTTAATTTAGAATTCGCCTAGTCGGAATAAAATCTTGTCTTGTGTCATGAAATCGGCCTTAAGTGGTTATTGCGGCCGTAAATCTCTTACCAATAATACAAAATACCAAACGCACCATTCCTATTAATGCTTCATTATCATCATGAGACTAGAGGTATGTTTATATATATATATGTGTGTGAGTGTGTGTATGTGTCCTTGTGTGTGTGTATATCTGTGTGTTTGTGTATATATTTGTGAATCATTCCTTCGTCAACTTTTTTTAAAGATACGTATCTAGAGGTCTAATGTTTTGTTTTATTTTGGCCCTTTGTAAAATCATGTATCTGTTTGGACACACTGTTCACTCATTCACTCATTCATTCATTCATTCATTCATTTATACAATTTTGCCATTGCTAGATGGAATAATTGAATAATGACATTGAATAATGATAATACTTGTTATTCATTTTACTATTATTATTATTTATCATTATAATAATTATTATTGTTATCATTATTATCATTGTTATCATTCATTATCATTGTTATCATTATTATTGTTATCATTTTTGTCTTTGTCCCACTTAACCTGTTAGACCACTTCATTATTAATTTTGATTTATTATTTACGTTTTAACCATTTCAGTGCTAAGGTCATTTCTGATCAAACAGGCTGGATTATATTTACATGTGTCAAAATAATTTTCAAGTTTTGCCTGTTCTTATACCAGATATATATATAAGATTTAAGTAGGTAACCGACATAATATGCCAAACCAAGAAATTCAGGTTTTTATTTCTTTTGCATATTTCACTTTACTTTTGAATTTGATTGATCTGGTATAAGTAACGTACATTTTTAGAGATTGTGTACATTAACGTTGGGTTAGAATCAGACACCGCTGTGAAAGGGGGTGACATCAAGGTCCGTTTCTAACCACACAAAACGCGCAAAATCTTCAAAATGCATATGTGCTCTTGTACCAGATCAATCAGATTTCAGTTGACTGACTTATGGCAAAAGCTCGAATTTCAGCCTGTCCATTGAAATCTTATTGATCTGGAATAAGAACAGGCAACTAGTGAAGATTTTGATTACTCTAGTTAGTCGTTTGAGAAATAGTCTTAACAACAGTAAAAGGGCGAAGCAGTCCATTTTCACATAGGTACACATAATAAGGTGCTGTGTATGTGATAGCATGTTATACATACATATAATGTTATATAAAATCGCTGAGTTTGACGTCATACTATTTATATGTCTTCATTCCGACAGCAGCAACAAGTGGACACTTTTTACTCCCCCCCCCCTCCCCCCCCCCCTTCTCCTCCCCAACCCCTTCTGAGTGTTGAGGCTATGCTGGCATCGTTGACTATTTTGGCTGTACACATTCGGTGTGAAAGTGATGATGATGATGATGATGATGATGATGATGATGATGATGATGATGATGGTGATGATGATGATGATGATGTACTGATTGTACGTACTTAATTTATACACATTGTCTTTGATTTGTCTATATCTTAGTGATGATATTATGTGTGGTTGATGTCCGTGAACGGGATAATCATAGTTGATATAATAATAATGGTAATAATAATAATAATAATGATAATAGTAATGAAAGTATTAATAATAATAACAATAATGATGATAATAACAATAATAATATATTAGTAATAATGATGATGATAATAGTGATGATAATAATAATAATAATAACAGTCTAGGGAGGTGGGAAGCTTGACAGAGGGAATAAGTCGTGACAGAGGAATAAACAGACAAACCATGAGAGGGAGGGAGGGAGGGGGAGCTATACATGTATTACATATATATATATATATATTAGGCGGCCTAGTGCGTGTATATGTGTATGTGTGTATGCATTGTGCGTGCATGCATGTATGTGTGTATGTGTATCAGTATGTATGCGTTTGTGCGTGCGTGCGTGTATACATGTATGTGTGTATGTGTATCAGTATGTATGCGTTTGTGCGTGCGTGCGTGTATACATGTATGTGTCTGTGTGTATCAGTATATATGTGTATGTATGTGTATGTATGTGCGTATATACATGTATATGTATCAGTATATGCGCATGTGGGTATGTGTGAAAGTATATGAATGCATGCCTACGTGTGCATGTGTATGTATGTGTGTGCGTGTATACATGTGTGTGTATGTAGGTGTGTCTATGTGTGCTTATGTTTGACAGTGTATGCGTTTCTATGTGAGCATGTGTGTGTATATGGGTGTTTATTGTGTGTATGCATGTATGTATATGTGTGTATGTATGTGTGCGTGCACGTGTACGAGAGTACCGGGTACTATGTCACTAATGACCACTACACAATCACCTTCTGCCACGAGACCAGAAACCATACTATTACTATATATCATATGCACTGGGACGCATCATTGATTTTGTACGTAAACCACAACCACAACCACTACATCTTCTTTTTCTCCTCCTTTTACTACTACGTACTACTATTACTACTACTACGACCATCACTATTACTACTAAAACTACTACAACCACTACTATCATTTCTACTACCACTATTACTACTACTGCTACAACCACCAACACCACCACCACCACTACTACTACCATTACTAAGTACTGCTGCTACCACTATTATATATGTATAATTATAATATTGCTGCCTGTTGTCATTCAAGTTTATTGTTATTCTATCTTATAATTTGTAACATATTTTCACCCCCCCCCCCCCCCCTAATCTGTTTGAATTACTATTGCTGGCAATAGTTATAGTTATTCCAAACAATATATGCTGTCAACTTTATTTATGTGTATCATCATGTATGTGTCCCATATTAATAAAGCTCTCTTATTTATGTGCTCTTCTCCATTTCGTCCGCTCCGTTCCGCTACGGCATGTGAGAATCGTTCTTGGGCGAACGAAGCTACAAACAAATAAATCATATATTATAGTACCAGAGAAGTCAAGACGCTACCAAGTGCTGCCACATAAAGATAAACATTTTTCCCCTTGTAAATCATATCTCTGTAAAAACATCCCAGGCCGGGTCAAAGTCTGGCTATTCTTTTAACTAGCCTATAATCTTACTTACCCCTGGGCGCTTATATGACCATAGCAGTTG
>JAUEKZ010185335.1:0-10930 GCA_031471865.1 Melibe leonina | reverse complement strand
AGAGTATTAGTCATCCTTATTCTGAAATCAGGATCCTGTATGTTTTTGTCATAGGATCGATAAAGTGAAAGTTTAGTTGAAAGAATAGATGACTCTGCTAAAGGACATTGCATGAGGAGAGATGATGTACGAGGATAAGAACCAGAATTTTATATCACTCTTAGTACAAAAGTACTCAGTGCCCCTAGATAGCAAGTGACCCCCCCCCCCCCCCCTTATATAAAATGAATTCCCCAATCTCATCCTCCCATACAAATGTTCTTTTCCAATGTTTACATATTCCATATCTATCCATCAAAATTTCTCGTCAAGCAAGACAAGGAGTACATTATGTGCTAAAGCTAAAACACCAGTAGTTAGGTGCCACATAGAAAAACAACAGGCAGGACCAAGACTATGCTAACAGATAGAAAACAGCTGTGTGTGTAAGTTGTTGTTTTTTAAATTGAGGAGTTTTTGGGCATTTTCAATGGCTGTCATATCACACCCAGGGATAAGTTTAAAAGTTAAAAGATCAGCCAGACTTTGACCCTCCTGCCAGGAACTTTCCACAGAGAGATGATTTACGATGAACAAATATCATCTCTCAAAAAAGGTGAAAAAGAGATATACAGGAAAAAAAACCTATCACCTCTCACAATCACAAAGCAGGACACACAAACAATACAGATGTATAATGGCTACTGCCCACATCATGCACTATTGTGGTCCAGGGAGACCCAGGAAGTTCTACTACTGCCCTTTGTTCATTTATTGTGAGTTTTAGTTTAGGGTGCTTGCAACTGCTATGGCCATATAAGTGCCCAGGGGTAAGTAAGACGATAGGCTAGTCAAAAGAACAGCCAGATTTTGACCCTGCTCTTTGTGTAATTTAAGAACTCAGTCCTTATGTAGATAGTGATAGCAAGTAACCCTGTAGATTGGTATCACAATGTAAGACATGGGGGATGACACAAGTCTGTCATCTGCAGAATAATTTTACAAGGATGTAAACATACATGACAAATCAGAGAGAAAAAAATTAAACCCACACAAGAAAGGTGAAGCGTTGAATTCAAAGTGGTCTGGTGTTTATTGAACAATAAAACAATTCCATTCATCAAATCAACTCCACAACACATAACAACAAAAACAACAACTTCAACAACCTGGACTGGATTGACTCTGCCATGTCTGGCATTGGACCAACTGGCAGTCAGGAAAGGAGCAACACACAATTCAATACAAATACTGAGATAGGCCATATGCAGGCACAAGGTAATATGCATACATGCATTAGCTAGTCAAATTCTTGTATTGTATCAGCTTATATAGTCAATAACACTATAAAGCCCTCTCTAGCTCCTACTACCCACCATGGCCACTAATTGACAAAAAACAAAGCAGAAACAATGAAAATATTGTTCACACTGACCACAAGCTATACAAAAAGAATCACAATTTGATCATGATTAAAATAACAAAATGAAATGAAATCAAATTTCATCTGGGAGATAGGTTAAAGTTAATCAATAATTGCAAATTAAAGAAGAAAAATATAACATGCTGGTACTGAGTACATTGTGTGCCCATGCAGACATTCCAAGGTGTAGTAGTAGTAGAATCTTCTACAATGGTACAGCCTGCAACCACACTGACCCCACCCCGATTGGCATAGAGCACCAACACTATGACAAACTACTTGCTTCTGATAACCAATGCATATAATTACAGTGCATAAGTGGGACAGGTCACCAACTGTAACACAAGCTCTAAGGCCAGTGCTATAAATAAGAGAAGGTGGGCAGGCCATGTAAATACAACGGAGACAGAACTAGGCAAGGACCAAGACAAATAAATCTTCTTTCAGTCCTGTTCTTGTGTGTCCTGATGAAGACTATAGGCCAAAACAACATTGTCTTTCCTTCGTTTCAAAGGTCTATTTTTACCATTAAAAAAAGGGTAAGCAGTCATACCATAGTCAGAATAATCATCCACTTCTTCCTGTATCTTGTCAACTTGTAAATGTCCACGTGTCATCATGATACAACATCTGTCTCACACGACAGATCTGACAATTGCAGGCTGTGTGTTCTATCCCCTGGGTAGGGTTGGAGAAAATCCTGTATGCATCTATTGATACTTGTCACATGACTTAATTACAATCGAAAACAAAGCTACAGTCCTTATCCTACAAGGAAGAAAACATGTACATCATACAATGTTTACTGAAGCAGTAATGACAAACAAATGAAGGTTTATGTTTCATAGAAAAAAAAACAAAAAACAATTGCCAGCAATAATGAATGAAAATATTATACCCAGGGTATTGTGTGAAGATATTTGTACAACAGACATGACACACACAGACAATAACACATGATGTGACATCTGTGAGGAGACGCAATGTGGGACTGGCAGTTGTATCAAACTAGACTTTGGTCATGAAAGTGTCCACACCCAGTTTTTAGGAAATGATTATAGTAAAAACTCTTCTCAGCATTAACTGATTAAAAGCAAATGACACAGAGTGATGATCGAGTCGTGAGGGAAACACGATGACACATACATACACATCTGTGTCTGACACTGGTCTTTTCTACCCTGCCCCAGTCAGACCCCTCCCCATTTCTCCCACTGTACACACTAACACACGCCAGACAACAGACGTGGAGATGCAAAGGACCTCTTTTGTCACCTTAGACATCGACCCACCCTTTACCTTTGCCTTCTTTGACAATCCTTATGATGTCACATCTATATCTGCCATACCAACCAAAGTCACATCACACAGTTGCTATGAAGGTAGGTATCTATAATACCAATGTTAAACCCCTCCCTCTTTTCTTCCCTTTTCCCTCCCTTCCATATATCATATATTCAAGTATGGTAATACAAATGAGAAATAAATGAAATCCTAATGAGTTGTTGAGTCGTGTCCTCGGCATGGGGGTTGCCATTCTGCCTTGTATTGCCATGTCTACCATTGCCGCTTGCAACCACGACCAAAGCCACCTAATGGTGGGGGCCTTCCTCAATGGATGGACACGATACCCATCTCCATCAGCTTCTGGATCTTGGCTGCAACCTCTGGATTCTTCATGTGTCTATGAGTGTATGGTTGTATGGGGAGGGGACAGAGACAGTGAGGGAGAAAGGGGAGGGAAAGAAAAATGTATGTATATTAAAAAAAAAAGGTGAGGCATACAATGAGTAAAAAGGATTTGGAAACTAAAACAGATTGCAGTTATAAAGATATTCTTTTCATAAGCTCATTTGGTAAAGCATTATAAGACTTTTGTATTGAAGGTCCTGTGTTTGAACTCCCTGATGGGAAGACTTTTTTCGAAACTGGAAAACCCCACTTGATAATGGTGATCTGACCCTCCCAGAGCAAGTGTTTTCATGAGATTTATACATGTTAATTATCATTTTTATTATTATTACTATTCCCCGCTTTTGAATGGATTTAACATCAAAAGACACACACACACACACACAGATAGAGAGAGATAGAGTAGACAGGTAGGTATGACTAACTCTAGAGCTGCCTTGAGGGTCTGATGACATAGAATGAGCTGCATTGTGGAAAGACAGAGATCAGTGCTGACAGTGACAAAAAGGGAAAATGGAGGAAAATTTCTATTGATTTCATTTGGTCCAGATTTTGGAAGCATTTACAGTGGATTACTTTAAGGGGTTCTAGTGGTGAGATTTTGATGATTTTTGGTCAAAATTATCATTTTTGGAAACCTGGCTTACAATAAAGATACACTATTCCAATTTATGTTTCTGATGGTGTTTCCATACAATCATAATCATAAATATGTAAAAACTTTGTTTTTGTACCGCCACTCTTCAAGAAGGGTTGACAAATAATTGATACTTTTCAAGGTTTAGACCCTTGCAATGGCATTATTCATTAAGAGAGAGTGGCCTTGCCGTATAACATTCAACTGGCAAGATCTCAATTTTCTAATTTGGGTTTCATTAGCATTCTGATGCTAAAAATATGAGTAATCCACATTTTTCTCAGTCTATGTACAGAAAATTGGCAGAAAACTTTAAATGCAGATTTCTCAAAAGGTTAATTTTCCCAACAGGACAATTTTTCAGTTCTAAAATCTCAGCTATTAAGAAAGCCATCGAGTAATTTTTTGCACAGAGTTTGTTGAAAGGTTGTTGTAATTAGCTGACAAATTAGATTCGCTTTATATTTTTCCGTTTTTGATCAATTTCTTCGTTTTATGGAAAACACAACGCAATTTTAGTACAATTTCGTGGACATTTCTTTCAAAATATCATATATATTTTATTTTATATGAAATATTCAATTTAAAGTGTCAGCTTTTGTAGGTAGTGTGTATCTTTGTATTAAAAAAGAAAGAAATATACTAAAGTGATTAATAGCTGAGATTTTAGAACTGAAAAATATTGCTATTTCGTGAGGAAAAATCCAAGATGGACACCATTACCATGACAACCCAAATGCAAACAATCATTGAAAAGGTTTTTTCCCCCATCATTTATGATGGCCTCTCAAAAATAAACAAGTTGAAATTACATATGTTGTAATTTTCATAAAATTCAGTAGCTCCGCCGATAGAACCCCTTAAACCAACTGAAGCTAAACTGAAAAATGCCGCAAAGAAATCAATAAGTGGTACGAGTTTCTTCTTTTGTCATTGTACCCGTTGTACCCTTACGTGCGATGAACTCAAATGCTTCAAAGCACGGCTGACTTTAAACCAAAACAACTTGAGAGCTTCTTCCTTTTTTTATCATCCTCTATCATCTTACTTCTTTGTCTTGTCCTTGCCCTCTACACCTGGCCTATCAACAAACTCCTCCAGTATTACATATCTTTAGGTAGTAGCCAATCAACCCCCAGCCCCCCCCCCCCCTATCTTCCCCACTTGGGCTTAACCAACACATGAAATTGCTCACACGGCGAAAAGGGAAGACAGCAGCGGGGGACTGAAACTACTGACAGGCGATGTTCTCGCTCGCTCGTTGCTTGCTACGGATCGCACTGATTGGCTTTTCAATAGATGGGTCTTAGCTTAATGTTGACAACGCCTTTTCATTTCCACATCCTTGTTAGTGTTGGTGGGAGGAGGGAGTGTGTGTGTGTGTGCATGCGTGTGTGTGCTTTTGTTGTTAGGCCTTAGCACATACACTGATTGGCTTTGCAATAGTATAGGTGTGTAGTGTGTAGAGAAATTAGCATTGAGACATTGCCATGCCATTTTATTTCCTCTTTTGTCTTGTAGTCTGAGTCACTGCGCATCACAAATCAACAAAAACTTTATCATCTTAATTTTAGCTTTACTTAGCAGTCAAAGATGTCTAAAAGAAAACAACGTGCATACACATTGGAGTTTAAACTAAAAAAAATTATTTCTGAAGAGGACGAAAACTAAAGAAGTTAAGCAAGACAGAGATCTGTAAAAAAGCAGGGCACCCACACAGCACCCCGAACTCAGCTCTATTTACAATTTGGAAGGGCAGGGGGAAGCTACAGAAGGCTCACGAAGAAAAGAAGTTTGGTCAAACTATAAAGAAAATGAAAACATGCCATGGCTATGAATGTGTCATTGTCAAGACCTGTTAAATTTGTAAATTCTCGACATAGTTGACGACCTTGGAAAATGTCACAAAAATAGCACATATACTCTAAACCAAAATGGTTTTGAAGGTTCCCAAAACTTCGGTTTAAAGTAATTCCACTGTACCTCTGTAAAGCAATCGGGCTAACAAAATTTAGGAAAAGGGGAAGCTCCTCCACTGGCCCCAAAAAGGAGTGTTTCCTTGGATCTAAGACAGGCGATCAGCATTGAAAGATAGACAGACTGACAGAAAACTTACTCTCGTGCTGCCTTGGGGTCAGAGGACATCTGTCCAAGGATGAGCTGCATGGTGGGGTCACTGATGATCTGCTGCACCTCCGGGTTAGACATGGCTCGCTGCTTAACAGCCTCAGGGTCTTCGCTCTCTGCCATGACTGCCTTCTTGTAGCCCTCCAGTGCTTCCTGGATACACACACAGGAACAAAAGAAAAAAAAACCCCACCAAAACAAGTGGTTAAATGTGTACAGAGTACATTTGAAACACATTATCATTTTAAAGCCCTTCATTTGATGGTTGAAATTTGCTATAGAAAAATGCATTCAAATTTTATACTCTCTCCTATTCTAAGCTGTAACATAAGTGCCATAAAAAAAAAATTAAATGACAAGACTTCCTTCTTCTTAGTTACAGTCAGCTACTCACAGCATTGGAGGGGTCGATGTTAAGGGCCTTCTGGTATGCAGCTGATGCCTTGGTGGGTTCTCTCATAGCCAGTAGTACTGCACCCTTCCGCAAGTAGCCTTTCACTGGGGGACACAGGATGCAATTAAATGAGGCACAGTGCAGACACATGTAGGAACTATTCACAGAGATGTTTTTTTTATTGTTTATTTTGGTAATCAGCACAGCAGATAAAAACCTCTTATGTTAGGACACTAGGTTTGCATGACATAGTTACTGCAAAATTGAGGCTTATCAAACCTTCGGTATCAGGTTGCATTCATTCTTCAATACTCTCATTCTTATTCCCTCTAATCAGTTAAGTGTTTTATTTTATCAAAATTTCAAAACAGATAAGTAGACTTTTTCATAACAAGCAAAGATATTTGATCAAACACTTCAACTTACAGAACTTGGGGTCAATCTTGATGCAGCTTTCACAATCTTTGAGAGCCAATGCAAACTCCATGAGCTTGGTGTAACAGGCGGCCCGATTGCTGTAGATTTTGGCATCATCTGGATTGCGCTTGATGGCTTCCGTGTAGTGATGGATGGCATCTGGATACTTTCCTGAAACAAACATACAAAACAACGGAAATATTTTACACACCAAAATAGAATAATACAAATCCCTTTTAACATAAGGCATGTCCTTTTTAACTCACTTGAGATGCTTCACACTTTTTATGCATGATTACCAATTATTCCAAGAGGGTGTGTCACGCAGAGCTTGCGTGATGACACTTTGACAGCCTTCTCTCCCTTACTATCTCGCAGAGGCTGTGTGCCATGTCTCGAACACAGCAATCATTTGTCCAGATCCACTTCGATCGTTGTTTTTAATTAAAAAAACTATTGAATAAAATAGTATGTCAAACTCTGTGATGAAATTTGAGCTTCTTGTCTTACTTTCGGTTTGAGCACATGCTGAAGTTACCATAGCTTCTACTGTGTTTACGTTATTCTCAACATTTCTATGTTGTTGTAATCAAAGTAAAATAATTTCCTTTTGGTTTTAAAGTTTTATTGAATTTGAAGTCATCTTTTAGTGTTTTATTGGCTTAGGGTTGTAAGAATTGTGTGAAAAAAATTCTTGCCAGAGTGGGATTTTATCCAATTTTGAGAAGCTACTGGACAAAAAGTAACAAAGATAATTGAATCCAGATTTCTATATTATAAAGATTGTTAGTTGAGATTTTATGTCTTCAAATTTCAGGTAAATTGCTTAATAACTTTTTGTGCAGTGAAAGTCTGAAAATAGGGCATAAAGTTCCAACCAAAGGAAATAGCAAACTAATAATAGCTTCGTCTCAAGAGAGTTAATACACAAAAATGCGAAATACTAAACGTTTGAACAGAACAGATAAGTAAAAAGATGAAAATATATCAATATAGAAAAGTTTACACACTAAAACTAGATAGTAAGACAGAACAGATAAGACTAGAGACGTGAAGAAATAAGAGAGTCACACAGACACAATAACTCAAATAAAAGATATAGAAATGACAAGACAAAACACCAAAAAATAACCTAAACAAACCAAGAAACTCAATGAGACAAAAGATGCCAATAAATAGACAAGAATGCCTCTTACCCTGCTTGAAAGCATCATTGCCCTTCTCTTTCTCCTTCAGTGACAGCTCAGGGTCAATCTGGGCCAGCCGTTCTCGCTCTTTGATTTTCTGTTCCACCTGTGGACATTGCAACAAGATATTTTACATCTAAGACACACACCTAGGAATAATTGGTTACCAAGTATAAGGATTGCAACACAAAAGATTCATCAAATAAGTCCATTGGATAAAATCTGGACGAACAGAATTTAACTGTGTTTAAAAAAAATACATTCACTTCAATGCAATAAAGGGGTGCATTTTTAGACTTCTCTCTTTGATATGTTTTCTAAATTTAAACAAATAAAAATTACACTACACCTGAGATATCCAATCAGCACAAGCTTACCAATAAGTCTTGCACTGGCACTCACTCACCTCCACAACTTTCTTCACTGTGTCAGACACTCTGTCTTCTGATACACTTTTGTTCAAGTATTTGAGGGCATTTTCGAGATCATCTTTTTTAAGGTATGCATTTCCCATGCGAGCAAAAGCCCTGTAATTAAAATAAATATTTAAAATTAAAACCAAATACAACAGCACTGGGTGACGGAAAACCAACTTTTCATTTCTCTAACTCAGTGGTCTTACAAATCAATTTAAGTTTAAGTAACTCAACATTGTTATAATACCAAGTGTGGGAAAAACATGAGAATGGCGGTATAAATAAAAATAAAATGTGTAGTGGAGTAGGGCGATAGAAAGGTAAAAGAACTTTTTGTGTATGGGGCCCTGGGGAGGGCATTCAACTACAGAGTGACCCACTGGCAAAGGGATCAAAGTGCTTAGTGAGCGTTTTAGAGGTGTTTTGTCTGGTGAGGTTTAGTAAGAGAGTGACACAATTTTAAGCTGGTGGTATAACAAGAACAGACCTGTAAATGACCCTTCGGAAAATTGCCTGAAAGTTATTTCAAGACGACATTCGACTTCCTATGCTAACAATATCAAGGGGTCTAGACATCTAGGTCTCTAGGTCAATTGCTGTTTATATATTGCTTTGTCAATGGGTACAAATTGTAATTCATTGCTCATTGTTAATTTCAAATTGTATTTCAAACCATTCTCAAAACCGATATCACTGTGTATAAATCTCATAAGAAGATGGAGATAGAGTACTTTATCTTAGACAGCACAGACAAGCATGGTCTAGTAGCTCGTTATCATGTTTTCTTCCTTCTAGATTGATTGACACCTTGTTTCCAGATCAAATTCATGCTTGGCCAGTGATTTCGGGAATGAAATCTACAACTGTCAAATAAATATCTAGAGCGAATCTATAACAATAATAATAATGAATCCCCCAATTTAAGAAGAAACCAAAAAAGAAGAAGAATTGCAGAGTGCAACATTACGGTACAACGATGATGTACAAGCGTAGCAGACAAGACAGGTTTACAAAGCAATGCCTTTGTTGGTTCAAAATCAAAACACCCGGCTCAGTAGTAATGGATGTTCACATTTTTGTTTTTGTCAAGAATCTCTAGCATAAGTTAATAAGAGCTTCATGGAATTAAAAAGTAGCTGAAAAGATTTCCGTCGACTGAAAACAGCAAAAGGGTTATTATAAGACAGAGTTTCAGACTTGACTGACAGTGTGTGAGGTATGCCTTCGAGAGGACGGTTCGGGTGTGTGTTCATCCACCAGGTGTGTGTTAGTTGGGGATTGAGCAAGAAAGCCATTGTGCGTTTGCTTGCCCGCCCGTTGTCTGCGCAACGGACAGCGAACGAGTGATGAGAGAGAGAGACGCGTCACAGTCATACATCACAGACTAAATATAGCTTTGTCTGTGGCGAAATATGGATTGCTGCAGCCGCACAAAATAAGAAAGAGATAGCGAACGGCTTTTCTCATGACTGGGAAGATTGTGCTTGAGCGATACATGGAAAGTTAATCGACTCTAGCGGTTGAAAAAACCGTGGACTTGACAGCTTATTTTTTCTGTTAGTAAATTGCAGTTAACCATCTATTATTTGACTATTTACAGGTCAGCAAAAAGTGATTACACTTTCCAAGTCAAGATAGTTACAGATATAGTGGTGGCGGATTGCAAGGTTTTATTTGTTCTTTTCAATAGTGACCAAAAGCTGGTTGCAGGTGATTTCTAATTGAGAAAAAAAAATGACAAAAAAAAATATCAGCCACATGTACAAAATATCATTTATATGACTTAGGATTTTAAGTTCCCCAAAAATAATTGCAAAAAAGAAACAATGAATAAATGACTTTACAAATCAATTAACAGCAGGTTAGGAAGAAGCTTTGACTCACTTTGCAATGAGTTTGAAATCTGCCTGGTTGTCGCGGCCCACCTCCACAGCATTGTCGCACACATGAATGCACTCATCGTACCTGCCCTGCTCAAACAGCACAGCTGCAAGGAAAGGAAACGAGGTTATAATCACAAAATGATAATGGCACAGTATCAAGAGAACGAAAATTGTGCTATTAAATTAATATTTCTCTATTTCTAGACGTCTATCCTTTGCTGATGAAGACTTGTGAAATTTGATACAGTCTAGACCTAAGTTTAAAAAGTAGGCAGACCCCTATACATTAAAAGAATGTTTTGAGAGACGTTGCATTAATTCTTTAACATGGTACGGATGGTGCCAGCGTTCGACCAACTTTTCCGTAATGTGGTATGGACGCTGTCACCATGCGATGGACTAACCCAAAGTTATATCCAGCATGCTTTTAACACCTTCTCATTTAAGACCTGTAAGTATATCAGTGTATATTTTTTTCCTTTTCATTTGCTCATTCTTACTCTTGTTATCTCCCTTATATTTCACATAAATTAAAAAAAATTTAAGAATAAAATTCTTTAGTTCAGAGGATAGAACAATATATAGATTTGATATCCTATGTCCGGCCGTAACGTAAAAAAGCGTAATGGGCATTGTTAGGCCGGCACCTTCGGAAAAATTTAACAGTATTTGGCCGTACCAGAAAAAAGCGTATTTTCCCGTATTTTCCTCTCTAAATGCACGCATTGTTCCGGTACGGTAGCACTGCAGCACGGACACCTTGCAATTTATTACG
>JAUEKZ010185313.1:0-12999 GCA_031471865.1 Melibe leonina | reverse complement strand
AGTAGTTAGATAAATCATTAGGCAGACCTTTTATTGCACATGTTTAGTTTGGGGCATTAATTTGGATTCTCTTTTTCCATACAGGTATTGTCATTCGAATTGTGATGTGACATGTTACAGTCTATGTTTTCAAAATGCATTATATAATATTAGATTAGAGATAAGATTCGATTAGATTAGATTAGAATAGATTGGATTGAATTGGATTGGATTAGATGAGACTAGATAATGAATTTGGGTGATTTTATTATTCATTGATCTGTTTTTGGTTCTTGGGGTCTTTGTTCCACTTAATATGGGGCGGTGGGTATATTCATTATGTTTGCATATTGTGCGTTAGTGCGTGAATGTGAGTAAATACCCCCCATGCCGCCGTCTACCCGTTCGTCTTCAGCAATTACAAGAGCAAGCCAAAGAAGTCCTCCTACTCTTACCCTTCAGTGCTGTCTGTGTCCGTATTTGGGGCCAGATTCTCATTGTTGCGTTTAAAGAGGTGAGAGGGGTGGGGTGGATACCTATAATTGGAAAAAAACATATCATTATAAATGACAACATGGAAATAGATCGATAAGGAAATAATTAAATTGGAATGTTGAATATCATAATATAATAGATAAAATAATAGAATGGTCAGACTTGTTGTATTCATATAAAGCTTCACAACCGCCTTCCTCTTTCTAGTCTTTTATCTCTCTGCTATCAAAACTATCGTATCGTTCCAATAGCAGTCCTAGCATTGTGATTTTGGTGTTGTTGGATTTTTTTTTTTGATTTTTTTTTTTGATTATTTATTTATTTATTTTTATTGTTTATGTTTTTGTTTGAGGGCTTTTTTCAAAATTATGGCCCTGATATCCTCCAGGCTAAACTTTATTTTTCAATTTGTTTTTATGTGGTCATCGAATCTACGACGTACAGTCTTATCAATAGTTAGTCACTGTTTCATGATATGCCACTTCTATCTAGGATCGATGAAAAAAAAAACCAACGGGAGTGGGTGGGTGCAAGAAAATGATTTATGAAATAGATGAAGAGGACAGATACCAAGGCGGAACGTTCTTCTTCGGTAAAAAGATAATACTGTGTGTTATACCGCATGGAAAAGAAATTTAAAAGAAAGAAAAACAATAGAAAGCTTGAGAGCTGAATGAGGTGATTAAATGATGAACGAAATTTGGAAATACATAGTGTTAACATCATGGGAACGAACAAAATGTAAGTTCTTTAGAGCCTAATGGCACATAGACACGGAGCCTATTCCAGTTTTTGTAGCGTTGCCACCCTCTGGATAGTACACTAGTATCAGGTGGTAGTAGATATCGTTATGGATCTAATGTATCATAACACATGTTTAAGTAGGTAGTCCTTTTATAACAAGACACCGACCTAGCGTAGCCCGCGTTCTAATTAAATACCTCATATTACATCAAGGTAAGCAGGACATATTGGTCTTTCTGAATTTGGGGCCGGTCGATTCGGCTACCGGTGTATCTGATATCATTTATCATCATGATGTTGTATCAAGGGATTGTGCAAGTGGAGGCAGTAGAGCCGGGGCTTTTCTCTTGAAGTAAGCAGACAAAAGGAAATGGTTAGTAGTACCAAGGGCGGGGAGGCGGTTTCGCCTAAGCACCTGCCGCTGAGCGAGAGGCAAGAGGTGAGAGGGTACTACCTACACTTTTGGTACCGTCAGACGCTGGTATTGGTAATAGTACAGGTATAATATCCCTTTCACAGCGAGGTCTGATTCTAGCCCAACTGAAATATGCAGAACATTGAAAATGCATTTGTTCTTATACCAGATAAATCAGATTTCATTTAAAAGGCTTCTGGCATATGTCAGTTCACTGAAATCTGATATTTCTGGTATAAGAACACATACATTTTCAAGATTTTGCATATCTAAGTTTTGTTAAATCAGACCTCGCTGTGAAAGAAAGGGTTAAAAATATCAGTCTTACGGGATGAAAGGGCTTGGTCTTGGTCTGGGGTCAAATGGCCTCGGGTGACTTGGATGCCAGCTGGGATGAGCCTGTGAAAACAAACGAAATATTGTATATTTAATCATATAATATGACGTTTCTTTGTCCTTGTTTTCAAAGTGTGAAGTTCATGAGTAAAATAATGGTAGGCCTATATAAGTATCTGCCTATAGATTGCTGATATAATTTATTTGTTCATAGATTTTTATCTTTGAACCTATACAAGGTATCCGCAGTATCCGCATAATAACATTTTTATGTTTATTGCTTGCAGAATTAAAACGTGTTATTACTATGCTGGCAAACGCCAAACGCCAAATGCCAAACATTTGACGTCATAATTTACAACAGTTTCTTTTTCATCCCGCAAAGAGCAACAAGCCGAAGTAGCCCGCATTCAAACTATCTAGATACATCATATCACATGAAGGCAAGCACGACATTTGGTATTTCTGAATTTGTGGGCCGGTCGATTGGGCTACTGGGGTATCTGATATCATCTATAGGAGCACTCGATGTAGACCCATTGCGTTTGTTGTCACCATGACAACATTACAATCTGCCAACAAAAATATGGTGAACACTTTGTTTTACCATTTTCTCCTCTGAATGCCACCATGACACACCAAAATTGTGTGTTAGTGGTTGACACAATATTATGCTGGTAGGTACTTTGACTCAATTCATGTAGTCTATACTGCAAGTAGAGATGGGTGCGACTTCTAAAAAGTACGAACTCTAAGAAGAGATAAATGGAAATGAGTAAAGATTCTACTTACAACAGCCAAGACGAAGACGGCAAATAGAGGAACAAGCAGCTTCATTGTCTTTTTATGCACGTTTCCAAATCGGTTCCGATTCGACTACCTTTATGTAGTATATTTCCAACTGTCAGGATTGGGGTATGCTTTTCGATGTGAATCGCATGTCCTTATATACAAATCTGGCTTGAATATATTTTAATTAAAATCTCTAAAATCACACAGACGTGTTGATGATGCGCGGCACGGGGTATGAAAAGGGACAACACCCATGACAGCTGCTGTTGCTGTGAGACGACCACCATGGGAGACAACTGAGTGGACGTGTCATACAATTACAGAACATGTCTTCAAAACGTAATTCATTAAATATATATGGGGTCTAAAAGGCCTATAGAGCTTGATCTTATCGCGGTGTCTGCAGCGTAAAGTGGATGATATTATGAAAAATGGTTGCAACCCTCTGAATAGGACGCTGGTATAGGACGCTGGTCTATCGAGGATTCCTTCCCAAACCCAGGTTGTAAGTCGGTAGAATCATTTTTTACAGCTGGTTGGAGTAAGGCAAATGGAGTAAATTCTCTTGCCAAAGAAAAATAGACCAAAATGCCGTTGGTAGGAATTTTAACAAGGTAACTATTCTAACTCTTTCGGACAGTAACAGTGACACTATAATAACGATGTTGCAGTAAATGTAACAATATTGTTTGGTTTCTTGTCTGTAACAGTACATGTAGAGAGTATAATACCATATCCTTAACCCTTTCACAGAGGGGTCTGATTATTACCAAATAGAATAATATAATTTATGAAAATGTTTCCATATTTACGTTTCACATACCAAATAAACTAGATTTCAGTTAACTGACAGGCTTTTGGCATAATATTTCAGTGCACTGAAATCTGATTATTTGGTAAAGCCACATGCAAATCTTGAATATTTTTATGTATCTTGTTGGATTTAATAGTCCTTGGCATTCAAAGGGTTAAGGTTGACAAACGGACAAGATGAAATACAATACTTATAGAAAATGGGACTTTCTTTTTTGTTCATTGAAAATAGTTGTTTTGTGACAATGGCGAATATTATTGTAGTAACGAGTTATGAATTATGCGTCAGGGAAATCAATTTGCGTGGTTCGAAACCCGGCTTACAATAATCTTATCCTGCCATTTTGAATTATTCCGTAGATATTTATCAATTATCTGCATACATTTTGATACACCACATTTTTTGTTTCTAACTTGTGTGTTTGTATTTTTTGTTTATGAATCTTTCCATCCTATATTTTTATCACACTGTGAATGGTATGTTATTATATTAGAAATGAGTCAAACTTGAAATAATATGCAGTGCAGAAACGAGACAAAGCCAAAGAAAGCAGAAAATTAAAAAAAACCACTGAAAAACATAAAACTGACATGGGAGGGGATCGAACCCGGGACCCTACTACGAAAACCATCGCCTGGCAGACAGCACGAGACTGCGAGCATATTATTTCAAATGTGACTAATTTCTTGGGATTTCCAGTGCTTGCTCCTCACCTGTCCTTACAATGATTACTGCATGTTATTAAGGTGTGTCACACCGCACCGAACACATCGCACAGGATCTGGTCCTTCAAAAATGTGAGAGGTTAATGAAATACAAAATGAAATGAAAGTGTTACCTGCTACGTACTGGTGTTGGTTTATGTTTCACACACCCAGCAAATAAGTATTGTTGTAAAATCCTAATTATCCCCGTTGCTATTCATTATTATCATATGCCGGATTGATACGAGTACCTTTACGCCTTGGTTTGTTTTGCGTTTTTTGTTTGTTTGTGTGTTGAGAGCTTTAGGGTGCTTGCAACTGCTATGGTCATATAAGTACCCGGAGGTAAGTAAGATGATAGGTTAGATAAAAGAATAACCAGACTTTGACCCTGACAATGATGTTTCACAGAGAGATGATTTACAATGAAAACAAATACCATCTCTCAAAAAAGGTGACAAAGATGTGATTTACAGGGGGAAAAAAACATCACCTCTCACAATTACACAGCAGGACCACAAACAGATTATGGCCACCACCCACACCACACACTATTAAGGTCTAGGGAGACCCAGGATATTCTACCGGCCTTTGTGTACATAAGTACTCAGTCCTTCTAGATAGCAAGTGACCCTGTAGTTAGGTACCACATTGTAAAACTTTTGGGGCGACATACAGGACCTAGACTGAGCTAACAGATACAAAACAGCAGTGTGTGTATGTTTGTTAAGGGAGCACTGGAGAAAGTGTTGGAAAAGTAAGATGATAGATAAATCCAAAAGATAAGAAACAAAAGTGTGTCCACCAGTGGCGCCCGCCAGCCGCCCGCTTGCGTTTTTTAACAAAGAAAGCAGAAAAATGGGGAAGGAAAAAAGTGACGTGGAAGGATTCCAATCCGGGACAATGTCATGTTTCGGCAACAATCGCCGGGCCACCAATACAAGATAACGAGCATATCTACTTGGCTCTCCACTACTATATGCCTGAAAGTATAAGAAAAACCCGCGTCAATGCACCAACAGAATTACATTTTTGTAGAAAGTCCTGTCACACTTACACTACACTGTTCTAAAACAGTAGATGATAGTTCTTCAACTCACGGTAAAGACGATATAATCTACATGTAATTCTGTTGGTGCATCTTTGTGGTTTGGCTCGGTGCTTTCTATAATTTGTGGATTGCAGGTTGGAGGTAGGTGGCAATCACTCTATTATCGGTCATGGACATGAAGGGCCGGTTTCATGACGCAAAACCAAAGCATAGACCGAGACTATGTTCTAAATTTGGCACGATTTCAGTACGGAGTGAACTGTTTTTGATTTTTTGAGTGGTCAAAATAGGCTATTCAAAGGGAGCCTGAATTGAGCTAAATTTAGAACTTAGTCTCGGACTAAAATTAGTCTTGCGTCATGAAATCGGCCCTCTATTCGGAAGTCATTCTGACTTCGCTGCACTCTGCAGCAGATGAATTTAAAAAATTAAATGAATGTAGAAACTCGTTTTATTCGTCACAAGGAGAAACTTGTCGTTCGGGCATGTCCCAATGGGAGGCTGTTCCATCCCGGGTGTCGGTCGTACAGTACAGCTTGTGTCACATCTCGTAGAAGTAAGGTAAAGCTACTTACTTCTGCCACAACGTCAGTGATTGTATCTTTTTTTAAATGTTAACCCTTTCACAGCAAGGTCTGATTCAAACCCATCTGAAAATGCAGTCTTTAAAATGTATGTATTCTTATACCAGATAAATAAGATTCTAAGTGAACTGACATACGCTAAAAGTTTGAATTTTCAGGCTTTTGGCATAATGTTATTTCACTGAAATTCCATTGACATGGTATAAGAACAAGCACATCTTGAAGTTTTGGTATCCTTAGCATTGAACGAGTTAAGAACCCTCAAATCGACTGTGTCTTTTTTTTTCTTTGTTTGTTACTTGCCTTATAAATAATAAACTTTTTTTTTTACCAATTTAAAACCTGCGTCGAGATAGGCAATTGAAGAAACTTCGCTTTCCCAAGGATGAAAATAAAACAAAAATGCCGCTTGTAGGTAAGAATCGGACTATATCCTTCCGGATTCTGTGCTGCTTCGCTGCCAGTCAGGCCACCACACCTTCTCTGTGTCTATAAGGACCAATCGGAAATTTATTATCGAGCGAATCCGACGTCTGGGTAACACAGGCAAGTAGCAACTCACGGGGTTGGATGGGTGATTTGTTGCTGCCTGTTTAACACCCTCTTTTTAAAAAACCAAAAACATTTTAGGTTACTTGAAAGGCAGAGCTTAGGCCTAATGTACAAGTTAATGTCCGGCACAATAGATGATTATTCCCACGCTTTGTTAACCCTGTAAAAGCTAATGATCGATCAGAATATTCGAGATTTGCCTGTTCTTATGTACCAGGTAAATCATATTGAGATAAACTTACTTATTTCAAGCTTTTAGGCCTTGGCCAGCACAATTAAATCTGATACATCTGGTATATGAACATGCACATTTAGAAGATTTTGCATGTTTTCAGTTTGGTTAGGATAGGACCACGCTGTGAAAGAGTTAAGACCAACAAATAACAAATGGACCCAAAAATATCTAATATCGTTTCAGCACAAAATTATGCACAAAATTATGCCATTTCATTCCTTCATTTTCTCATACGAGTGGATGAAGAAATCATTGGCTCAAACAAGTGACACTTGATGAATGAAAGACAAATCAGATTGAAGCTTTGTGAGATGCACGTGTGTAAGAGGGGTGGGGGCAGTAGGGCTATTTGAACAGATGTACATTGAAAATAGAAATGTATAAGATGAGGGAGCGGGGGATATCCCTATTATTCAGGAACTTCCAATAAATACTTGTCAGCAATTTAAGAATGAAAGTACTTCAGAGCCTTTGGGATTGCGTTATGGCATGCAACATTTATACATCATGGAAGAGAAAGGTTCTAAGTAACAGGCATGAGAGAGACAAAGACAAAAGGACGTCATCGTTTCGGCCTAAGGCCTACCTCAGGACAGACACAACAAACCAAATAAGGAAAATATTAGTAATTAATACTAATGATACTCATCCGTTTAGATCCGGAGAGAGAAAAAATAGGATGATCGTAAAATTTGTGGAGACGGGTTAGGGTGTCTCGCATACCTGTTACTTGTAACCTTTCTCTTCCTTACTCTACCACAGGCTGAGCAGTTCATCTTAATTTATTTACACATCATTTAGGTAGAATATGTGATTTGAGACAAAAGCAAAGCCATTAGAAGAGTTAACCTTCAGTGTTTGGTCACGTGACGGTCCGACCTAGGAGACACAAAATGAAGGTCATTGTTTACGTACATTTATTGCATATGAGAAGCCAAGATGGCGGACACTTGAGGTAATCGAATGATGGTGTCTCCCTCGCTTGGCTCCCCATATGCGGTACGCCCGCACCATTAGACACCGCGAATAGAAAGTCTAAGGTGTATAGAGATCTTCTAATGTCTTTGGTCAAAATACAATGTATTAACGCACACAATTAATTATGATGGTGTCATTCAAAGGTGGGGGGAGGGGGGATGTGTCTCTTCCTTGTGATTGTTTTCTCTCTGCCAGATAGAGCAACTAAACATTTTTCTCTTTAAAATGACACCATCACACAATGTCGTGTTTTTGCAACATGCTTGAATTGTTCATACTTATCTTGACTCCTCGTATTTAATCTATTGGCTAAAAGCCTTGAATTGAAAAGCCCTTGGGGGAAGAAGTTACAGTTTGCAAATAGAAATTTTACATTCAAACAAGATACATATAAAAATGTTATTGATACAATGCAAAGATTCATGATATTAAATCAATGCAAATTATGGCGCTTATCAACAAGTCCTTTTTTCCATTTATCAAAACCTTATGACCGAGTGCGTTGAGTCTAAAATACTCACAACCATGCCAGGATTGTACGAGCACACAAACTTATGGAAAAAGTAAGAAGTGTTTACTCGCTGTTGCTGTCAGAAGGAAACATGTTGTGATTATGACGTCAAATGTTGTTTGTTGGTCTATATCTATTATCTTACGGAGAAGGGGACCAGGAATAGAGCGCTTGTTAAGTTATGTGTTTTGTTTATGGACTTAGTTGAGGGGGGGGGGGTTGGGGGTCCTCTTCTTCTTTTTTTTTTTTGGCTGTCATTATTTCAGTTTGTTCTGCTAATTTAGGTTAAATTGGGATAAAATACTGACCCATTGCGTTAGACGCCACAGGGGCAACTTATCTGTATTCTCTCAGTTGCAATTTCTTTGAAACAAATGAACCTTCTTTTTTCTTTACTTTTATTTATGTATTATTTGTGTTAAACAAATTTTGCTGGCATTGGGAGTATTTTGACTAAACGCATTCAGTTTATAAATGATGAATAGACACAGGCATCATATAATGCATTTTTTACAAAATGAGATCAGGAGATGAAAAAAAAGAACTTATCTAGGAACAACAATTACTAATTACACCAAAAAAACAACAAAAAAACATAGAAAAGACTGCATTACAATAAAAGAAAGGTCTCCATATTGACTCATTGATCTGGACGTCATAGTGAACACAATTATTTCAATCTGCCAACAGCGACTATGTGATCGTTTTATTGTTTTTACCCTTTTGAATAACACCTCCCAAATCGTGTGTGTGTTATATAAATGCTGGCTTTTATTAACCCTTTCAATGCTGAGGGCACTTCTAATCAAACTAAAGAGATTAACATTATCAAGATTTACGAGTTCTTGGACCAGATAAATCAGATTTCAGTGAACGAGCATAATATGCCAAAAGCCTGAAATTCAGGCTATTTTTGGCATTTGTCCGTTCACTCAAATCATATTTATCTGGTACGAGAACACATACATCTTAAATATTTTGCACTTTTCAGTTCCTTTAGAGTCATACCTCGCTATGAAAGGGTTAAACATTATAGCTCAACGCGTCCGGTCTATTACATTAAGTACAATAAATAGTTTGCGGTGCTGCGCTGTGGCAGACGTCTGAGATATCACAGTCTTCCTCTCGGACAGTCCCGACAGAAAGTAAAAGTAAAATGAATTGTCATATATTTATAAATTAACATTTTTATGATGTGATCACTACAAACCCATTAGTTATTCAATTTGACATACACTATAGACACATTGCGTTTAATTTCATCGCTAAAACATATTTCTATTTTGAAAACAACGAGAGATAAACACTTTGTTTTTACTGTTTCGCCTCTGATGAATGCTCACATTGTTGCTTCGATCACTTTTTTCTCTGAACGGATTTAGTCTCTAAGTCAGAGCTGAGTGTACAGATGGGTGTGGTAGAGTTTTGAACTTGCTGAAGGAAAGGCGGCGGTTGACGGAGCTAAAGGTTTTAGAGACGACGTGAGTTCCGGACTTGGAACGTTTGGTCCTTTTGAATGAACTGAGCTTGACCGTTCTCTGAGAAAGGATCCTCCGAGAGACTCCCGGATTTCATGCCGGAGAGCCTGTATAATGTCGTACTTGAGCTGGTCTGTCTCCGAGAGGAAAGTCTGCCTCGGACAAGGGCTGTTCATGGTGAACACGGGTAGGTTTGCATCGCAGCAAAGTTCCTCCTGGATTTCATTAACGGGCGTGCCTGGATCCTGTCGTAGAAGAAAAGGAGAAAAGTGTGAACATTAAATAGACAGGGCGCACAAATGTATGTATTGCAAACCTTATGAAAACTAAAGGATCACTTCAATACAGAGGGAGCTAGGTACTTCATCTTTCCCATTGCACATTTTTCTCAACAACACGACTTGTCTCTAAACTTCTTTTGTACTTATCACACAAACACGCTTGTTACTTTTTCTATTTTCGATTTTTTCCCCCCAATCATGTGTTTCATCCACTGATAATACACTACGTTACACATCAATTGCTCGTGTGTTAACCATCTGCCTAATGAAAAACGCTTTGAAATTAATCCATATCTTACATTTTCTTTTTTTTTTTTTCATTTTGCCTCACTTTTTATGGGGGGGGGGGGGTATTTTTTCTTTTTTCTCTTTATATCTATTTTCCACATTACAAAAATAAAAGATGGCTTCCTGAAGAAAAAAAAAACCCAAAACCCCCCAATAAATCGTCTTCACTTTCTTTAGTGTTGAAAGAATGACGAGAGTAAGGACTGAGTGTTATTAATTTATACAGCTATACGAAGGTATCTGTTCCAGTTGGTTGGTAACTCACACAGTAAGTCTGTACTTCCAAGTCGTTCTGCTCGCAGTGCCCGTCCACAAACGCTGGCACCGTAGGGGAAGGGCCCCCGTGGGGGGAGAAGGGGAAAGGGATAGGGTTCAAGGTGGAGATGGTCGTTTGCAGATCCCGCCGGAGGTTTGTCATATGGTTGGTGGTTCGAACCATTTCGCTCTTCCTGTCCTCACGAAGTTCGAATCTGAATGTTAAAGAGATAAGAAAAAGAGAGAAAAAGAGATGTAATGACGTGTGTGTATCCGGTGGGTGCAGTGGGGGCGTGGTTGATGATGATGATTATTATTATTATTATGGTGTTGATTATATTGATAATAATGACAATCTTTGTGATGGTACTAATAATAATGGTGTGGTGGTTGTGGTGATTAAATTGATTACATTGAGGTTTAAAGTGAGTGTGAAAGTGACACCAACCTGAGGCTGGAGATGTCCTGCTTGATCTCCTGCAGGTCATCCTCATTCACCCCATCCTGCCGGAGCTGCTTCTTGGTTTGGTGGATGTAGCGGCAGATTATGCGACGCATCACCTCCTGCAACGGATTGAAGACGTGTACATGCACTCAATGTATCATATCATTATATTATATCAAATCATATCATATATCATATTATTGTATTATATCAAATCATATCATATCATATATCATATTATTATATTAGATCAAATCATATCATATCATATTATACTATATCATATCTTACCATACCATACCATACCATACCATACCTTACCATACCATACCATACCATACCATATCATTCCATAATATACCATACCTTACCATACCTTACCATACCATATCATGCCATACCACACCATGCCATACCATACCATACCATACCATATCATATCATCTTCTCCATAGTCTTCTTTCAATCAACGGACTGACTCGGTTGGAGAATATTACTGTCATTGCACATTTCAACATGGGCGCTTACATACTTCTCTAATTAGCGATT
Source organism: Melibe leonina (assembly GCA_031471865.1). Taxonomy (NCBI): domain Eukaryota; kingdom Metazoa; phylum Mollusca; class Gastropoda; order Nudibranchia; family Dendronotidae; genus Melibe; species Melibe leonina. The sequence continues at coordinate 1,513 of JAUEKZ010185313.1, read as the reverse complement.
TTTAGTCAATGCAGTATTTTTTTTAAAGTTTCAATGTAATTAATGAACTTTGGGGTTTTTGGCAAGTTGTTCCACAACCTTAAAGTACTTAAAAGTAAGGAATGAAGATGACTACCAATGTTACCTGATACTGCTGGCCCTCGTCGTGCAGGGAGATGTGACTGGTGTTTGAATCATGTACCAGGTCAGAGGTTGAAGACGATGAAGGCTGTTTGGGAGAGAACATTGATTGAATCCATGAATCAATCTATCGGTTAGCCTCATCCTCTTGACAAAATTAAATAAAAGGTAAGCAGTAAGTGACTGAACCATTTCAATACTAAAGACACAAACAATCTGCAGGCTTTTGGTATATGTCAGTTCACTGAAATCTGATTTATTTGGTATAAGAACGGGTACATTTACGAGATTTTGTATATTTGAATTGAATTAGAATCAGTTGCAAACAAAATTAAATCTGAAACGTTGAATAGATTTAAATTCTCATCTTGATATGAATTTTAAACATTTGTTTTAATTTTCCGCTTTGAATTTGTATTTTTTAAAGTGCTAACAATATTTTTTGCAGTTTGGTAATTTTACCCTAAAAAAAGAATAATTTTATTATTTTCAATGCAAGCGCCCTAAAACTCTAAATAAACAAACAAACAAATACTACTATTGCCCTATCAGCCAACGAATACATCACTAAATCAATCCATGCATCCCTTGTTTTGTTTATTGTTTATTGAGAGTTTTAGAGCGCTTGCAACTGCTATGGTAATATAAGCGCCCAGGGGTAAGTAAGAGAATAAGTTATTTCATCCCTCTTTTTATAATTCTACGTCCAGCCTTTTATTCTTTTCCTGGACCTTGAACACGTCAAGTTAACAATTGGCTCGGCAGTTTCTATTCTTTTGTTTTTATTTTATACATTTTAAAATTGTCAACTCATGCGAGTTTCATCAAACACTTTTGCTATACCGGATTGTTGGAAGATGCCTTATTCCATTTCCTTTGAAGTAGTTCAGTTGGTTTATTATCATTAGCTCTTGCCCGCAAATCCTCCTTTGAAACATGGTCAAACGATTTATAAGTCCAAAAAATCGTGATACTGAATACTAGAATTTAAAATAACTTCCGGCTCCTTACTTTATGGTTGTTGTTGTGGAAGTCACCGCTCTCTGTGGTCTGAAATGTCAGGAAAATTCAAATGGTTTGAAAACGAAAAAATATATTACACAATGAATATGATATAGCATACTTGAAGAGATATCAGTAAAGACTGTATGCCTTTCACGTCATAATGACAACATGCCCGCAACCAAGTGAGTGTAGTGTTCACCGTTTTCCCAATAAGACCGTGTATTTTTGTATGGTGCGGTCAGTGTTGTGAGTATTTTACCTCAAGGCATACAGTCTATACTGACAGATTGTAATCTCCTACAATTCATAAGGGCGAGAGGAGGGGGTTAAGAAGTAAGCAGATTGCTGCATGAGGTGATACCTCCAATCAATACCATCCGATGCCTTG
>JAUEKZ010185279.1:0-11151 GCA_031471865.1 Melibe leonina | reverse complement strand
CGGCAGGCTAGGCTGGGGCTCCTCAAGGTGGATGCCCAGGCTCTCTGTGCAAAGTGGGGTGTGTGTCGAGGGTGGGGAGGTTGTCGGGTGGAACAGATTTGTTTTTTTTAAAATTCTACCTTCATTTTTAAAGAGCGTCTTAAAAATCCATCTCATTAAAACAATTTTAAAATCATACACTTCATCAGAATAGTATGAGCTATTCTCTTTAACTCTTAATCAAATATAATGTATTAGAGATATTTTACTATTGTTTTCATTTTTTTTTTTCATTTATGTCTTTACAATTATCTGAATATCAAAACACTGCACAATCCACCATAAGCTTATATCTTCTTCTTAGCACCTTAGACAACTAAACTGCAGAGTTTACATAAAGTCTAAGCTTATAAGATAGAATATACTTAAATGACAAGTAAATTAAACACAAAGTGAACATATTTTGTTTGTGTCAGGTACCTTCTTTGTTGATTCCCTCAGTACGAAGCATCTGTACAGCACTGACGTACTTCTTCAGCTGGTGCTTCAGTAGCTCATTTTCCCTGTGAAAAAACACAGGTGCAGAATAGCATCTTCATATTGCATACAATCAGACAAAATACCTCACACTTATTTATATCATGAGAAGCAAATTCATGGCATTCCCCCTCAAACTAATAAAAGAAAAGGAGCTGTCAAAAAAAAGAGATACCAAACTAGACTGTCTATCACATTTTTAGAAAAGGACAGGTTTACACAAGCTATCAAAACATCAACACTACACTGATAAAAAAAATTAGAGCAACAAATAAAAAAGAAAGAAAAGCAAGAAGTGGCATTATGAGATAGGAATGTGGGTCTTGGTACAAATGCAAGTAGCCTACTACTATCATTGACCTAAATGTCTGCACTCACTTCTGCAGGGCAAGAATCTTGCACTGGTTGGCCTCATTGTCAGCAGAGTGCTGTCCCTTGAGCTCTTCCACCTCTGCCCTCAGCAGGGAGGATGTTTCCATCTCATGCTGAAGCATTCCCTCCAGATCCCTTGGGAGAGTGAACAATAAGATCACACATAGGAAACAACAAAAAATGCAAAAGAATTGCAACAAAGTTTCACCCATGGCATAAATTATTTCCATGCTATCGATTGTGATAGACCTGAACCAGGAAGATAAAAAAAAAGTGTTACTCTTGCCTGCACTGCATAGTCTTTTTGCAACATTAAAGCCATGACGGTGACATTTGAACATTAAAAAAAAAACAGGCATAATAATTCATTGTGACATTAACCCTTTCACGGTGAGGTCTAATTCAAGCCCAACTGAATTCTATACAAAATCTTAAAAATGTAATTGTTCTTATACCAGATTTCAGTGAACTAACATATGACAAAAGCCTGATAATCAGGCTTTTGGCTTATGTCAGGTCACTGAAATCTGATTTATCTGGTATAAGAACAGGCAAGTTTTGAGGATTCTGGTGGCCTTGGCAGGAAAGGGTTAACTGTCCATTTCAAAGGGTCTGATTGCTCCTCACCTGCTCTTTGCTTCCACTGAGTCCTTGCGAAGCATCATGGCCACCACTGCCTGCTTCAGCTCCTCTGTACACAGTCAGACAGACAGAGAAACAGCAGAGTAGGAAACTATGTTAAAAAAGATGTTAACCACAGATATTGTGGTGATAAAATATTTTTTTAAAACTCCAGAGACAAGTTTTAAAAGAAAAAAATCCAAAGAAGTCTACAATGCCTGTAAAAAAAATGGCACATTCACCATTTACTAACAAACCAGGAAATATATTCTTGTTATAAAAATATGTTAATATCATTGAATCAATCATAATACATAAAAAAAAAGAAGAGCGTAAATATTGAACATACATTCATGAGAGAATATTTATCACTACTTAACCCTTTCACAGCGAGGTCTGCTTCTAACCCAACTGAAATATGAAAAAAACTTGAAAATGTACGTGTTCTTGTACCAGATAAATCAGATTTCAGTGAACTGACATATGCCTGAAGGCTTTTGGCATATATCAGTTGTTTGAAATCTGATTCATCTGGCATAAGGACAGGGAAATTTTTAAGCTTTTGGTGTCATTAGCAGTAAAGTTATAGACGATTTTTTTTATAACTCAACAATTTCTGGTCTCACCATGTGACATATCGTTATGAGCGCTCCAGTTTTTAGCATCCCCTCCATCACCCTGGGTACGACTACTGCAGAAAACAAGTAAACGTGTTACGGGCAAGGTAATTTCCTTTATTATAATCAAAATAGTTACATTTTCACCATGGCAATTCTGAACCTTAAATATCAAGAAATATTTTTTTCCTTTGACAATCAGAAGATCCAAAAAAAAGATTCTCAAAACTTATACAAAACACACTACTCTGTGGAGAACAGGAGATAAATCAGCCAAAAACTTGATAAAGGAATAGTAATCTAGACAGGAAAATGCATTTCTTTCTTTTAAGAAACAAAAACCAAAATTTAAAGGACAAAAAGGGATGAAAATAACTGGTGACAAGGTCATTAGTGGCACACAAAAGACCTGACAGGCTATGGGATGTGTAAAAGACAAAAAAAAACAACAATGCTACATGTTAAGACCATAGGGATTATTCAGTTCATGAAAATCAGCGCACACGCCTTGGTAATGCGCTATAAAAGAGTTCTTCATTATCATTATTGTTATTACGTGTTTGAAAGACTTTGCTGGGCCAGTGAGAGGGCAAAGGAGGCACTTTCCATCTCCACCGATCTAGTGAAGCTCCCCATGCGTGAGTTTGTCTCCTTGAAGGACGAGCTGCCCGATGCGACAGAGTCCGCTTCTGTGTCAATATCCACAATGGATCCGTCCGTCCCAATGGGTGCCATAAATCCTCTGGCAAAGTAGAAAATTATAAGAATAATAATATAAACATTGGGACAAATAAAGTTTATCTCAATAAATAAACATAAACAGCATGTCATCACAGTCGTATTGGGTGTAAATACTTACATCTAAACTAAAACCATGGGTTGGTTTTTTTGTGGTAGAAAACATACAATAAGAGGATGTTGCATTTTGAAATTCAGAATCGAGTACTTTGTAAGCCATACTTTAGTGACCTTCAAGAACAGCAGAATTCTACACATTTGAGAAATTTTACAAGAAGAAAGTTGTGCAGAAGCGATGATTGTTGAAGAGGAAAGATAACGATGACTTACAAGCAACCAAGAAACCAATGTTGACTTTTGACTATTCTCTTATTGATTAAAAAGAACAACAAAGACTGACTATTTTCAGTGAACCAAATTACACACATCTGACGTTTATATCATACCCCGCCTCTGGGTCTAGGTCACTGAGTGACCCCACACTGGATTTGGACATCCGATCGGTGGAGTTGCCGGAGAGGATGGAGGGAGAGTTAACTCCACTGGATCTGCGTAGCAACACGGATGCATCCACTTTCCCAAACTCCTTGTCTTCTGTGTAAGTCTCCAGGACTTTGGGAAAGACGTCATCGGGAATATCCACTGAGTCCTGTGTCACGATCCCTGTGATGTGAAAACGAGTTTGAAACCACTCTTATTATCAAACCAATACCACATACTATTTCAGGGCTTTTTTAATATGAAACCACTCTAGATATGAAGAGAAAAGACTAAATTAACTATTGAATTACAAAACAAAATTTATCAAATTTCTTTTCCACACCATAAATTTTTCCCCCACAAAATTCCTTAACAGATGTTCAATATTTCACCTTATTTATTTTCAACTCTTACTTATTGAATATATTCACACTTTTTCAGTACTAAATATCTAAAAAGCATCTCATAAGTTTTATTACATTTCAAATATTTCAAATGATTCTAAAAAATATGCCTATAGTATGATTTTATCATCATTAGCCAAGATTGAATAGAAAAGAAAAACAAAGAAAATAGGCCTTTGGACAGTCATAAGACGTTATTCTTATATTCTTTTGTCACGACTAGGTTGCTCACCGCTGCCCGTGTTCTCTCCATTGGTGTACATCACTGACCCCTGGGTGCCAGACTGGACGGCTATCACAGTGCCTTTGTTATCCTCATCGTCAAAACTCACAACATTCGCTATTTTCTTCTTCTTCTTTTTGTCTTTCTTTCTACCTGAAAATTTTGAATTATTCACACATGCATATAAAAAGATATAGAACTTACCCATGCCATCAAAAGAGTTCTATTTATGGACATTGATAATGACACGCTTACTTTCACATAAAAGGAAGTTTCCAAAAATCAGATAATGTAAAATTTTCATCAAGTTAAACTCACTCAACCCTCACCCTAAATCTTTGTTTCACAAGAAAAACAAAAAACATTCAGCCCTGTCAATGAATTATTTTTAATGGGTTTTTTTTTGGTGGGGATGGGGTGTTAACCATCTTTTAAGTCAAACAAAAGAATACACTACATCTCATTGTGAAGATAAAGCCTTTCTTGACATTAAAAGAGTATAACTACGCACATTGGTTTAAAAATAGATGTGTATAAGTATCGGAGAAAAAGCCAGTAGCGTTTATTGTTTTTATTGTGTAATCTGGGCCAATTTCACTTTCAGTATCCGTGTTCTGTAAATTTTTACTTTTTTTAAATCCATTGAATGCACCGCTTCCATACTTTATAAACTAGAAATTGAGAGAAGTTGAGAGAAGTTTTTGAAGGTGTGTAAAATTTCCAACAAATCAAACAATTTCTTTAGTAATTTTAGAGGTTTTTTTAAAGGGAAAAAAATGCAACTCGGAGTAAGAGAGTTGAGTTGGGCAGGCAAAAAGCAAAATAATTTCAAACAAATTACTGACTATTCTTAAGGCAGGACCTCTGATTTTGAGTATTCAACTCCTTATGGTATTACAGACAGAAATATAAAAAATCCCTCAACAATCACAGGATACCACAGCCAAGCAAGTTACATGCTGTGTGGCAGCTGCCATAAAGTTTACTAAACAATCTATTGAGCTATACCTGAAGATGTTGATATATGCTCAGCAATTACTGGCCTGGGCTCATTGTCCGGTTCCTCAACGGAATCGATGCTGCTCTGTACGCGGACGGTGTTTGGGGAGTTGAAGCTTTTATTCAGCTCTGGTCTGTCTATTGTGATGGCAAACAGAATGGAACCAAGACCTGAGGACATAGGGAGTGGGAAGGGGGGAAGGCTGGTTGAGCAAAGGCATGTTATGACATACGATAAGTCAGTTTTCATGATAAAATATAAGACCCAGATCTTTATTAGGTTGTTACGATGATAGTTTTTAGCAACCTGCAAAGCAATATTAAAATAAAAAGCAGCAAAGAATCAAACAATTGATCAAAAAGTTGGACCACTGATGAGCCACATTGTGATAAAAAATTGTGATCAGTATACATTTAAGGAAATCTTGTGACAAGAGAATGTATTTAAAAAATGTAATGAACATCAATAACAAGCAAGAAATACTCAATGCCCATCTCAATTAATGAAGCAAAGAATGAAACAAAAATTCCAGGAAAATCATACCGGCAGCCATATTTGGGAGCATACTCCTACGTTCGTGATCTCTTAAAAAAGCCCAGTCCTCATAGAATTGCCTGAAAGAAAGCAAAGAGTGGAATGATTATTTGATAACATTATGATTATATAATATGACACATAGATTGGAACGGAGTGCAAGAATGTCTGAGTCAGACATGTAGAATGAACAAAAAGTGAATAATCCTTCATGCTGTTTACTGCAATTGTCAAGTAAGGCAAACGAAACCCACATATCATGATTGTGAAAAAGACATCATATTCTCTGTTCAGCAGTGCTTCGCTATCCGAGTATAAACTTAGGTAGTGATTCAAATTTTTGACATTGTCAAAGTTCAGGTTGATTCATTTATGTTCTTTGTATTCCTTTCAAGACATTTTAAAACAAGTGAAAAGACCAAACCTAATTGAACGTTATGAAAAATGTACTCACCCCAGGAAATCATCTTTCTCAATGAGCATGTGCATGTATCGTTCCAGTGAATGCTCATTTAAAGATGCCCGCAGCCAAGCCCTTCCTTTCCCTGTGTCTGTGTTTACCAGTTTCAACTTGTTAAACCGCTCCACCTCATGCTTGGTCAAATGTTCCTTTACATACTGCCAAAACACTGAGAGGGAAAATTGCAAATACAATTATGAAAAATACACACACATGAGAGAAAAAATAACATGGTAATTTTACCGACACACTCACATTCACTTTAAGTTATCTACAGTGCTAAGCAATAGAATTGGAATTGCAATCCCACCTATATTATGCTAGATACGTGTGCTCTTGATGAGTCTAAAAGAGCACTATGTTTTTTCATTTGGGATATGAATTATTTTTCCTGTCCATTAAAATTATCTACCAAGCAAAAAATAAAAAGCACTAAAAGACATCTTCAATCTCATATCAAATTAATAAGAAAATGAGGAAAGAAAAACCGGGATCAGACCTGGCTCAGATTCCACACGTTTGATGTCAGAAAACAAGTCTGTCACTTTGCTCAATCCAGCCTTTTCTGTCATTTGTCTGAAAAAGAAAATGTCCAGAGAGTAAACATTTTGACATTCCGTAAAAAAAAAAATGCAAGTCTATCCCAATGTGAAAAACATTAAAACTTAAGATACAAATAAGGTAAATGAAGCAAAGGTGCAGACACCAAAAGCCAGTATGACTAGCGTTATTCCATTAGGCAGGGTATTTAACCCCATATCCTGAACTGCTGTTCAACATGGCAGGTGACACCAAGGAGATGTAAGTCTACCTTTGACACGTGCCCCAAAGACACAATTTCCTCTTGGGAACAACAGAAGGGAAGATTAGATTGAGAAGTTTATGTGTAGCCGCAGGACATATCACATGCCCCATTAGAAACATAACACACAGCTCAACAAAATGTCACTGCTCGATGCGGTATTCAAGATGGGAAAACAAGGAAACAAACATTTACAATAGAGAAAATCTTATAAAGAACTCCAATGAAAGAGCATTATACAGGCGAAATTTATGTTTCCCCCACAATTAGTGGTATACTAAGCATAAACATATGTTAAGTTCCCTGCACAACTGAAATGTACCTGCCAAAACAACAATTTTTCTTATACAAATTTCCAAGTTTCAGCAAAATATCAATGAATCAATACAACCTACCCAAACATGATAAGTTTGAGAACTTACTTGATAGCAGAAAAGGCTGTGCTGTTTCTTTTCATGCCATGTTGCAAAGAAGCCTCCCATGCTGAGCACAAACAGGACACTCTAAATGATTGGTCACAGATAAATAGAAAACCAGATATAGGCTATAAAATTTAACCCTGAATGTGCTGAAACCAACTTAAAGTGGAAACTTCTGATATGCATTACCATTTGACTTAACCCTTTCACTGCTAAGGCCACAAAAATCCTCCAAACTTGCCTGTTCTTATACCAGATAAATCCAATATCAGTGAACTGACATATGCCAAAAGCCTGATAATCACTGAAATCGGATTTATCTGTTATAAGAACACGTACATTTTAAAGATTTTTCATATATTTAGTTGGGCTTGAATAAAAAAAAAACAACAACACAAAGTTAAAAGAATCCCTGAGAGATTTCTGAAAGCTTTTTCTTTACTAAACAAACCTTAAAGCAATGGGAAGGACATAAAAATCAAAATGGCTTAGCATGTTCAGGGGGAATAAAAACTTTAATAACTACATTCATAGTACTATTCAAGTAAACATATTTAAAAGATTTGTTTCCTGTACTGAAGTAGTATTTTTAACTTCCTTTATCACAGATATTATATCTAGAACAAAGTAAAATTTAAAGAGATTCTACGCTAATATGCAAAATATTTTTCAGTTCCGATATCAAACACCAGTTAATTGATAAGTAAGGTGTGACATTAGTCATTAGTAGGCCATGCATCCATCCCACACAGGTGTAGTAGTACACATCATTTGTCCATACCTGCTGTCAGAATCTGCCGCAAGTTCCGACCTGCCACCAAAACGAACTTGACACTGAAATTAAGGGATAACAATGACAAGAAAGTAGTGAATGTAAAATAGATATGTATAATACATAATTATTGGAAAATAATAATTATAAAAATAAGTTTATTTATAAAGTGCCTTTGATCGAGGTCTCAAATAGCTTTCCTTCTCGACTATTAAGGTTGAATTCAATCTTTCTTTTTTTTTCACAGAACATTTTTTAAAGTTATGGACTATGCAATAGAGGTCATTAATTGAAAACGTTTGTAGAAATTTGGTTGAAAATTTTGGTACCTTAATATGCTGACAGGTGACTTAGTTTTACAAAGGTAAAGGATTTATTTTAAAAAAACATATTTCATTTATAACAATAATCTTTAAATAAAATTTCTCATTACTGCATTTATCTAACTCAAAAATAGATATGTGGGTAATGACAGATGGGACTAAAACAAGGTTGACGTCATGAAATATGTGCTGCTAGCTACTTCAAATCAATAAAGGTAATCATCTATAATGTCTCCAGCAGGCAATTCTAGTTTTGTTGGAAGACTTGCAGAGAAATGAAAAAATCTTTACTTGTTTCACAGAATCCAGAAGTCTTGTGAGAATTGTCTGCCTCTCATTTTGATGGATGTCATCTCCTAAATTAAAATAACATTACATTTAAAAAGACGTGTTTTCATCTCATATATCTGGATCCCTCACTCATGTATTGGCCTAGGAAATCAAAATTACAATATTAATGAAGGTATGACAGAAGGACAATAGATGGTCTACTTATTACTTTTTGTCTATAAAAATCATATCAAAACAACATTAAACATCTCTGAGTCTTCATAACATTCTAAAAGAAGTGTTGGCAGGGGTAAGATAATGATAAATCACATCCCAAAAATGACACCTTACTTATCTCTTAATCCCCAATATTTTGCTGTCGATGAAGTAGGTGAAATATATTTTTTCTAAATAAAGAATAGAAGTAAAAATATTATGTTTCACTAGGCATGACACTTAGCTAGTCAGAGACAAAGAGCAAAAATTAGGTCTTCATCCAAAAAACAAAAGATCACTGTCCACTTGTTGAATTCCTTTGTTTTTTCTGCGAAACATACACTTATGACATACCATTCATGATGAACCAAGAAATGGTGAGGAAATCTATGTTCTTCCTCGTCTCTTCATAACATTTTTTTTTTCTAAAGCTGTTTATCTTTTAAAATAGCAATGTTTGTCTTGAATACAAATTCGCAATAATAGGCTGCCAGTGTCTCTGTACACTACTCCATCCATACTACACCCCTCCAGGCGAGATAACTCTAAATAGTATAAACAAACACATGATAACTCTTGGGTCACTTCCGGTAGTTCTTTCCCGTTGACGGTCGGACATCAAAACAACCCGTAAGAAATACGTGACAATTAAATCTTTGAACATCTTGATACTTTCGAAGCAAATAACCCTAATTCTGTTGAAAACTGTTTCTCTATACATTGATATTTGTTTTTTGACATTGCTAACAGTTATCTTTCCCATTATATTCCCTCAGATTCAAGATGGGTCGCCGACCAGCTAGATGGTAAGTAGGATACGAGGGTGTGATATGCGAGGGTTTTCACGTCTGAACTTTGATGTGGTTACCCTATCTTTTGTTCTGTATCTCAATATTTAGATTAAGTTGATCAATGATTCTTAAAATTTGAGGCACTTGAAATATGTATTGCGGAAAACATTTGATTCAGAACCAATAAATAGTGCCTAGCTAGTCCAGACCTATCTGTACAGTGATGAGAAACTGAGGTGCAAACCTAGAGCTATCTAGAATCTAGACCCCAGTATTGAGAGTGACATAGCAAAATCTTATCACCTTTCTTCTTGATTGGGCTAGAGGTCTAGCTAGGCCTAGCCAATTTGACTTCACAGAAATGTCTCTGGTCAAGTTAGTTGCCCAATGTGTCCCAAAGTAGGCTAAAAGTAAGGATAACAAAATTCAATAGCTAGTTAGACCTAGTGATAGTGAGACGAATGTTGATAGGTAGCCTTGTTAGACCCTCTACATTTTTTCTATATTAGTAGTCTAGGTATTTTCATCAACAATCCTGTGGCATGGCATGGGATTGTATTGTTCCACCAGGAGCACTCCACCTACAAAAATATCAGCACACATACTTGGGCAACCTCTCTTATCAATATGAAACTGGAAAGCTATGTACGGAAAGACTCATGAAGTGTTGTTTCTAGCCAAATTATTTCTAGAGGTCTTATTTTTTGTGTGTCGAAACATCTGTTGAGAGTGTATTGGTCCCCCTAAATTCACTGGTGGAGCGTATACTAATCTAGATGTCTATGTCTATCATTAATGTTATCACATATCTGAAAAGTCTATCTATCTATGCTAGGGATATAGACGTCTAGTCATCTATACTTGTAAAGATAGTTAGGCAAGCCTACAGTTTATAATTTCTTAATGGCTTCTGTTTCATTTTTCAGCTACCGTTACTGTAAAAACAAGCCCTATCCCAAGTCACGCTTCTGTCGTGGTGTCCCTGGTAAGTAACACAATGCAACCAGAGAAATATACACTCACACCTCTTTTTATAGGACGTCTTGGGAAAGCATTAAGTTGGCAGTACAAGGGAGAACACCATGTATAGTGGGGTAGGGCGATAACAGTGCTGCCAACCGTACGCAAAAAATGCGTATTCGTACGCATGTACGCATTATTGAATTTCTAGAACTTAACAAAAAATGGTAGAAGTAGAACGGTTTTTAAAAAAAAAAAAACTTAACATCATGCGCTTGTTTTTTGTGTACTTTGACCCTAGAAGTAGAAGGGTCACGGGCCGATCTGATCTAATCGGCTCCTTAGTTCGCTTGTGTATGATCACTGGCTATGCCGTTCGGCCCAACTTTGTCGGCTGGTTTCAATAGGTATAATGATTCCAATTACCGTTTCATCGGTAACCGTCTACCGGAAATCAACTGTGGTCACTTCCTATTCAAAGTGAAACTAAGCTAAAAATAGTTTCGTTCTTGACAATGATCGCTTCGAAACGTTTCACTATCGGTCATTTTTTGTGTGTTTTAAAACCTATTTTCAAACACAAATTACACGTTTACAGTTCGACAACTGAAATATTTTGCATTTTTAATCATA
>JAUEKZ010185268.1:0-10142 GCA_031471865.1 Melibe leonina | reverse complement strand
CGCCCCCCCCCCCCCCCCGGTGTGTGCATTAGCTCAGGTGGTAGAGCATCAGGCTGTTGCGCTGAGGGACCTAGATTCGATCTCCTACAGGGAAGGAATTTTTACCGAGACCGACCGGAAAATCCAAAAGTCGACGCAGTAGTAAAATGGATACCTGGCCCTTGTGTCACAAACATAATTATTGTTACACGCCTCAACAGGCGCTTGTCTTTTGTTATGTATTTCAATGTTTGTGAAGCGCGATGAGCATAATTCGTGGATATCAGCGCGATATAAGCCTCCACATTACTTGACTTTTACTATTTATGGGTACATACAGATTACGACTTGGCTGGGGGAAGGGGGGGGGTGAGAGTGGGGACAGCAAAGATTTAAGGCACTTCAGGAATATGAAGAGAATATAATATTGAATCTAATGCACCAATGTAAAATGTAAAGAGCATAGAGGCTGTATGGTAATTATTTAAGGATATATATATATATATATATGGATATATAAAGAGCGTTTTCATTCTTTAAACCCACCATAAACAGTGTGTGAATAGGTTTTTAAAGTACAGTGAATTATCGAAAATTTGAAGAAAAATTAACTTACCAAAATTACAGAAAGATATTTCAAACAACACCCGTTATGTTCACTATGTGTGTAAGAAATATTAATAATAACAATAATAATATTCATAATTCATAATACAAATTATAATGTAAAGTGAAGATATGATAAGATAACTTTATAAAAGAATAACAACAATGAGATAATAATAATAACAATTCATTCCCAAAGAGAATTCACAAGTCGTTCGTTGAACTAGGCATTGAGTTCACCCCACCCTATTAAACTCACGAGGGACACTTTGAAAGGGTAGGATAGGATGGGAAGGGGGGTGGGACGGGTATCACACTGGCTTTTATTTCAAAGAGTCTGGAAATCAATGTGTGTGTGCTCACTCCATGCAACATAATGCAATGTGTGTGTGTGTGTAGTGTGTGTGTAGTGTGTGTGTGTATGTGTATGAATGTGTGTGTTTGTGTGCATGTGGTGGGAGTGAGTGTGTGTGTGTGTGTGTCTGTCTGTGTAGTATGTGTGTGCGCTGTGTGAGTGTGTGTTTAGTGAGTGTGTGTGTCCATATTGTGTAGTGTGTAGCCAATCACAGTGTCTCCTAAACATCCACATGCAAACACACTGCCTGGTTCGATGCCTCAGCAGCTTGCAAGGCTACATGAATTGAGAATTGCACAGGGTGCTGTGACCGTTCACACATCGCAAAATCAGAGGTCGAAGCAACCTTCCCATTCATTTTCTTCCTCAACCCCCCTTCTCTCTCTCCTTCTATTCCTCTCTTTATCTCTCTCTACCTCTCTCTTTGTGCGTGTGTCTCTCTGTCTCCTCCCCACCCCCTCTCCCTCCCTCCCCATCCTCTCTCTCCCCGCTCCCCACCATCTTTCTCTCCCTTTGAACCCCCCCCCCCACTCTCTCTCTCTCTCTCACTCTCTCTTCTCTCTCTCTCTCTCTCTCTCTCTCTCTCTCTCTTTCTGCATGCACTAAAGCCTCCGGGTGTCTTAAGCAAACGACATATGCTAAACAAAACCCTTACAAAAACAGTGTAATTTCTCATTATTGACAAATTTGTTTTCCAATCGTATCGGATTACAAGACAACACGACGTTCTTGCAACTTGAAACAAGCCCGGCAACTCATAAATATTATCAGAAATAGAGAGAGGGAAAAGAGTGAAAGGAAGAGGGAGAGGGAGGAGAGAAAGGGATAGAGAGAGAGAGCGAGAAAGAAAGAGAGAGGAAGAGAAAGAGAGAAAGAAAGACATATATTTATAGGGGAAATGAGAGATGGAAAATGAGAGAGAGAGATAAAGAGAGAGATAAAGAGAGAGATAAAGAGAGAGAGAGAGAGAGAGAGATCGATCGATAGATAGATAGAGAGAGAGAGAGAGAGAGAGAAGGGGGGGATGAGGGAGGACACAAAGGATATGTGCATACCAAGTGTACCCACAATCATATTCTTTATTTCTTCCACACAAAAAAAAACCCAGCTGGCACACGACTTCCATATTACGATAAAATACATGTGTGTGTGTGTGCGCGCGCGTGTGTATGTGTTTATGTGTGTAGGTGGGTGCGTGTGCGTGCGTGTGTGTGTGTGTGTGTGTGTGTGTGTGTGTGTGTGTGATTAATATGAATCGTATTATAAATACATTATCATTGTTTTAGAATTTCTCATCCCAGTCGCTCCATTCGTGTTATAATGGTATCGTATTTCTATTGTTTTGAAACAGCCTGGGTGACGTAACGCTTTAAAAAAAAATTCTATCATATTACATAACAATGATAATGAGGATAATTGTTGTTGTTTGTCGCTGCTACTGCTGCTGCTGTCGTTTTAATCATGAATTATGCACGATGTCGTCATTATTATTATTAATGTGATAGCTTATTATGGTGGGCTTAGTGAGTACTGTTTTACCGCTGCAGACCAGAAAAAAAACGAACGAATTGTGAATTACAAACGATTTTTCATTAAAATCGATAAAACAACGTATTTATCTAAAGCGATGCTATGAATAGATTATAATAAATAATGTCCCTCGCCTCTTTGTACTTTGCGTTAATTCTTGTAGGATTAATAAATGAGTTATCATTGTCGTTTTTATATCTTTATTGCTATTATAATCTCTATTATTATCATAATTATGTCTATTATTATTGTTATAATTATCATAATCATAATCATCGTCGTCATTATCATCATTACTATCATTATTATTAAGATTATTATTCCAAATTCCTTTTCCAATGGAACGTCAATATTACCCCCCCCCCCCCCCCCAATTTGTTCACGATGTAGAAATTCAAACATAATTCTGACATATTTATCACAGTTTTCCCTTGTATTCCTCGTCCCTATGTCAACAATAGATACATAAAGACGTCGAACGGGTTCGCTGGTTCAGACATAATGCGACATATGGGGTCGGTGGTTTCGTTTTCTGCCGGCAGCGTTTTAACCCTTTCACAGTGGGGCGGAAGCTTAACCCGACTGAAATATGCAAACGTTTGAAAATGTACATGTTCTTATACCGGATAAATCAGATTTCATTCAGTGAACTGGCATAGAATAGCATTGAAAGGGTTACCACTTTCCTTTCACAGCGAGGTCTAATTCTAACCCAACTGAAATATACCCAAAATCTTGAAAATGCCAAAAGCCTGAACATGTCAGTTATCTGGTATAAGAACAGGCATGTCTTGAAGATGTCAGTTATCTGGTATAAGAACAGACATATCTTGAAGATGTTGGTATCGTTAGCATTGAAAGGGTTAATAACATATCATTATTCTTTTGTTATTTATAGAATCACGATACATAAGCACCCCTGAGGGGAAGAACGACAACAGAGAGTATTTAGAGAAGTTAATATTAACATAACATAGAGATATAAACCTTTGGACCTTAATTTCCTGTGCGGGTTTTAAAATAACATGATATTATTTGTACGTTTCAAAAAGATATCCATGTCTATATATATATATATGCCTGTTAACAAAATCCCTTTCTATTGAGTAGAATGGTCACATCGCGCTTAGCCAGACACGAAACTTGATAACCAGACCCATCTTATCGACAATTTTATTATTATAGACTGTATGCGTTTCATTTCATAATGACAACATAACCGCAACCAAGTGAATAGCGTTCGCGTTCAATAACACCATCACACAATTGTGTGTAAGTACTATCAGTGCGGGCATTTTTGTAAGTACTTTAACTTACATTTCGAGTCTATAATAAAGTAAGTCTTTTTTAGCCTTATGGCCCTTGGACACAGAGCTTATCCCAGTTTTTGTAGCGTGAAGCGGACAAAGGACAATGGTCCGCACCCTCTGGATATGACGCTGGTCTATCGCAGATTACATTTCCCAACCCAAATTGTGGATTGGTACCAATTTGACACCTTGGTGGGGTGAGGCAATTGGAGTAAATTCCCTGCCCAAGGAAAAATCCAGAGTGCCACTGACTGGTAGGAATCGAACCCGGAGTCTCCGGGTTCTGTGCTGCGACGCAACCAGTTAGGCCACCGTCCCTTTAATAGATAGTGGTAGGTATATATAATATCGTGTACCTGTTAGTTGATTTACGTTACAGCGATCCCACCAGTGCTTCTTCCTGGTCTTAATGATCCTATTGACGTCAGCAGTGAGCGGTGGCTTATCCGTTCATTAATGAGACGAGATAAGCGTCGAGATACAGGTTGGCTGGTGGTGCCTTTGTTCCGGATTGAGAGGGTAGCAGATTTAGAGCGACATTTTGTGTTGTGTTGTGTGTTTGAGTTCCAGACTGAGAGAGTAGCAGGTTTAAAGCGACATTTTGTGCTATGTCGTGTTGTGTGTGTGTGTGTGTGTGTGTGTGTGTGTGTGTGTGTGTGTGTGTGTGTGTGTGTGTGTGTGTGTGTGTGTGTAGGTCATCAACTGCACTGTTTGAAGTATAATATTATATTATACGTTTTGTCTGTGTAATGAGGTGTTGTGAGTTGATGAAGGGGAACTTTAAAAAAAGGAAATTCATGGAAAAGGCGGTGGTTGAGTTGGACTAAAAGGGTGGAAGAGCAACTGAGTATATATACATATATTTATATACATATATAGAGAGAGGGGGGGGGAGAGAGAGACAAAGAGAAGGAGAGAAAGAGAGAGATAGACAGAGGAAAAAAGGCGGAGAGAGAGAGAGAAAGAAGAGCAGCAAGGCGTGTGAGACATGGCGATAGAAATAGAGAGAAAGAGAGAGAGAGAGAGAGAGAGAGAGAGAGAGGTAGAGCAGACTGAGGAGATAGAAGAGAAGACGAAGGCCAGACTATTACAGCCTATGTCGTGACAGTCATTAGGAGGATTGTTTCCTGGTCCCCTCGCCGACTCTGTAATTGTCTCCCCTTCTTCATTAAAACTGCATGCCATGCCAATGCGACTCCTCAACTGTCCCTACCCCCTCCTTCCCTCACCCTCCCCTCACCCTCCCCTCCCCTTCTCTACCCCTTGGCCCCCAGCCCCATTCCCCTTTCTCCCTCCCCCTCTCTAACCCCTGGACCACCAGCCCCCCTTACACCCCCCCCCCCCACACACACACACGCACACACGCACACACACACAAACGCTTTGCCAGAGTGAGTGAGTAGTGAACAGTTCCTCCTACGTTGAACAGTCCTGTCATGTCGTTCACTCCAAGTATGTATCTCCTTGCAATAGCACACACCCCTTCTCTCTCTCTCTCTCTCTCTCTCTCTTATTTTTTATGCACAGTCCCCGTTGAGGGATCAATACATTTATCTTATCTTATCTTATCGTATTCTCTTTATTCTTTACGACTCTTTGTACTCATGCCACAAACTCCCATCCCCCTCTCTCCTTCCCACTCTCTCTTTCTCCCTACACCCCCCTCTCTCTCTACCTTACACATACACAAACACACACATACACACATTCACACACACGGACACACACATTTACACACTTATTCATAAACACTGTTCTTTAAATGACCCGGAAATTACCTTCGGAAATCTATCCAGAATTATGAACTCACCCGTAAATTTTTTTTATCTCCATCAGTGCCTCCATCTCCCCCCTTTACACACACACACACACACACACAGTCACGTACATACACACACCCACATACATACACACACCCACATACACACACACACACACATACATACACACACACGTACGTACACACACACACATACACACACACACACGCACGTACACACATACATACACACAGCGCATCCGACTCTTCCCACATATTCCCTCCTTCCCTCCGTCCATCCACACAGACCATCCATCATCTTCAACCATCCTTCCTCTCCCTGGACACAGTAAATCCTTCCCTCTCATTCTTCTTTCAATCATCCCTCCTTCTTCCCTTCCTTCCGTCCCTCTTTCCTTTTTCCTTTCGTCCTTCCCCCCATCCCCCTCCTTCTTGCCTTCATCCCCACACACGCCTCTTCCTCTTCAAACAAACCACCCCCTCTACACACAGATACACACTCCCATTCCACCATCTTACTAACCTCGGGGGCAATCTGGTTAAGAGTAAATTTAAAAAAGCACCCCCCCCCCCCCAACACACACACAAAAAAGGAAAAGCCCTGATCTGTTGATTAAACAGTATTGCTTTCGTGAGTCGAACGGAAGAGATGTCTACTCACTCATTCATTGTGTACCTTTCTAAATAAAATCCCGGTGCCTAATGCATTGCAGATGACTCCATCCATTCCCCGACAGTGTGTTTTAATTCATTAACCAACGAACGCCACTGCAGTCAGAAAGTCAGGATTTTGTTTGTTTTTTGTTGTTTAATCTCATCTTTTTATTCTCGTATTTTAACAGTAAAAAAAACCAAAAAAAACCCCCAAAAAACCCCAACTTTTTCCTCCTTTTAAAGAAAAAAACCAATCGTATTTACTTTAATTATATCATCCGTATTAATTTGTATGTTTTGAAAAATAATCCTGCTCTTATTGAGAGACTTATTTATCATGATTTGGTATTCTCCCCTACATACCCTTCTCTCTCGCTCCCCTTTCTTTCTCTCTCTCTTGCTCGCTCTCTCTCCCCTCCCCTCGTCTCCCTCTCCCTTCTCTCTCTTTCTCTCTTCCCCCTCCTACATCCCTCTCCCTCCCTATCTTCATCTCTCATATACCACTCTCTATCAAATTTTCAAAATTGCCTTTCTTTTCCTTCTTTCTTCAATATTTCAGCAATTTCCATCCATTCCGTTCTCTGACAATTTTCTCTTCCAAGAAAATGACACGTCGTGAAGGCAGTTCCTCTTTTGTTTTTCCTTTTTACCCCATCGCCTCCCCATTTTCCCAATCCAGTCTTATGTTCAATTCCTTTTTTTTTCTTCCTTTCTTTTCCAAATAAGTTCAATTCTCCTCCTTACATTCCTTTTTTTTGTTTTTACTCTACCGCGTCCTCAGATTCTAAGATGGTTCCGTTTGTAAAGTCTTTCCCACGGTAAAACTATGACATTGCTTGCTTCCAATGGCTCACAATCTGCAAGCTGGTTAACATTCTCTGTCTGTCACTTAAGGTTACATTCCCAATGAGTAGAGAGAGGTATTCAGTTTCATTGCCTTTTCCCCATGCCTCCACAATACGATGCCAGCTGATCTTACACTACTGTGATGCGCGAAAGTCTTTTGAAAAAAAAAACAGGCGAGTGCCATTTCGATTTAGCAAGGCACTGATCATGATGTAAATAATAATAATAGTAATAATACTAATAATAATAATAGTAATAATAATAATAATAGTAATGATAATAATATAATAATGATAATAATAATAATAATAATAATATAATAATGATAATAATAACAATAATAATAATAATAACAACAATAACAAATAATGATAATAATAATAATCATAATCATAACAGAAGGAAAGATCTTTACGTTGTCTCGACTTTTTACGTTGAATGTCCCTATCTTTATCCCACAATAAATAATACCAGAGCGCTGTGCACTATTATTGTAACACCATAAGGCAACAAAGAGACATGATGATATTATATACATAAATACATAAAAATGCCTGCATACTATATACATACACCATGACAACCTATTTATTCTGATCTCAGCAATGATAAAAACCTCTTCGCTGCAAAATGAATAAATGCCCTTCGTCTCCCAATAACTACTCTCTTTTCTGAATGTCAATCATAATATAATCACATAATAATCGGGAATTAAATCCATATACAATACCATCATATCTAGTATTATATTATTATTATCAAAGCATCATTATCCCTCAACATAATTACTATAATAATCAACATCATCATTTTTGCATTTCTATTATCATTACGATCATCATTATCATAATTAATTATTCTTCTTATTATCATTATTATTATCATCATTCTTAATATCATTCTTATAAATATTTATTTGTTATTACTATTATCAATATCGTTATAACTATTATTTTTCATAGACGTTATGATATTCTATAAACCGATATATCATTATTATCATAATTTAATGTCCTTTTCATTAGACCCGTAGGTTGCCAAGTGCGAAAATTATATAATATTATAAAATAAACTTCAAAATAGGCCAATTTATTATTTGGAGACAAAGACGAGAAGACTGTTGTGATGAGTCATAGTAATAGATCGTGTTCAAAGTCCAGACACATAGAGTTGTTTGGGGTATGCATGGTATGATGATGATATGGTATATTAACCCTTTCACTGCGAGGTCTCATTCAAACCAAATTGAATTATATGCAAAATGTTAAAAATGTACGTGTTCTTATACCAGATAAATCAGATTTCAGTGAACTGACATATAAGATAAATCAGATGTCAATTCACTGAAATCTGATTTATGTGGTATAAGAACACACACATTTTAAGGATTTTGGTGGCCTTAGCAGTGAAAGGGTTAAATGTTGCGTTACGTGATCCTATCCACAGTAATTCCATGCTGGTAATTGTGTCTCATTCCATCCACACTCCTTTAAACCACTGCATCGCCTACACCTACAAAGGTTAAGTTAGTGAATGAGCCAGAGAGAGAGAGAGAGAGAGAGAGAGAGAGAGAGAGAGAGAGAGAGAGAGAGAGAGAGAGAGAGAGAGAGAGAGAGAACAAATTAAAGAAGTAAAGTGGGAGTGAAACAAGGAATTACGCCTCTCTTTCTTTTCTCTCTCATTCTCTCCCTCTCTCTCTTTCTCAGTCCGTGTATCTCTCTGCATCAGTCTCTCGACCTGTTTTTCTCTTTCCCTTTCACTCTCTTTCTGTATCCCTGCCCCAATGCCACCCCTCCCCCCTATCTATTTCTCCCCATCTCTCCCTCTCCCCTTCTCCTTCGCCATGTCTCCATCCCTATCATTCACTCTGTCCCTGCCATTCCTTTCCCTATCCCTATCCCTATCATCCTTAGACAAGCCAACGGACGACGTCCCATTCGATAAGGGGGGATAATTCCCTGTTCAAACAGGCCCGCGGCGCCAGCGGGCGGTGCAACAAGCAACCAACGGCATCCCCAACCACTTCCACTCCCAGATTCCGGCATTCACGTACTGCCCTCGACCCTCTCCCCTCTATCCTCTCCCCTCTACCCTCTCCCCACTACCCTCTCCCCTCTACCCTCTCCCCACTACCCTCTCCCCTCTCCCCTCTACACTGCCCAGATCACATACACGGGCTTTTGGGACCAGTGACACCACCATTACCACAGCCAACACCACCATCATCACTACTACCACCCCTGCCACCATCATTACTACTGCCAACACTGTCCCTACCACCGCCAGCACACGACCTCCACCATAATGCTAACACTACCACCGCCACTATCATCACTACTCCCAACACTTCATGTTGTACCAAAATCGCCTTCGCCATCGTCATCACCATCATCATCATCATCATCATCATCATCACCAAGCCTATCACCACTACCACAACAACCACATTCACTACCACCCACCACCATCCTCATCCACTTGCCTTTCCACACTACACCATCTTCCCCTCCACAACACACACCAGTCGTCAACGCTTTGTTCACTTCATTCATACACTTGACAAAATAAGAATCATAATAATAAAAAAGGGGATATCAACGAACTGTCTAGCCTACGGGAATGAATGGATGAATGGATGAATGAATAGATGAATGGATGGATGAATGGATGGATGAATGAAGGCTAAGGGTATTAGATAGAAGAGCACGACCACTGATAACGTCATTATTAGGCCTCTTTGGGATAATCATTGCAGTTTGGTTAATGTTGCATAACGGGTTGTGGCATTTCAAGGAATAATTAGAACCGGCACTTGAAGAATAAAAGAATGGAGACAGTGGGGAGGAGGTGGGTGTGTCTGTGCGTGTGTAGGAGGGGGGTTGGGGGTATGACGGTGGTGTGTGTCATTGAATAACTTGTGTCACATCATTATCATTCTTCATTTACTGGCTGATTGACTTAATAGCACACCCCCCTTCCCCCTTCTCCCTCCTTCTCCACCTACTCCTCACCCCTTTTAACATTTCTTTATGTCCCTATCCCCCCCCCCTTTTTCCTAGCCCCAAAAGTCTTTTAACACTCA
>JAUEKZ010185257.1:0-13011 GCA_031471865.1 Melibe leonina | reverse complement strand
AAAAATGTCTTTTATCAAAGATCAGCAACAAACACATTGTAAGTGTGAGTTGCTTGAGATCTTGATAAAATCTTTATCTAACTTCTATTGCTTACATGACTGCCAATAATGACAGCATGGGTTCGCAGGAGCGAGTCGAGCTTTGCCACCAGGCACTCTGTGACCAGATGTTCTACCGTCTTCGGGCACCTCCCGCAGTGTTTGCAGTTAGGGGAGTCTGCTCTCCCCCATTTATTGAGTATAGAATGGGTCTTCACGCACCTGATCGGCAGTCTATTTGCCAGCACCCACAAGGCTCTAGACTGGGAGTTGAAACCGGGTGGTTTCTGGCCCAACGTGGTCTTATACGCCCCGAAGCGGCCCTATTCCATGCCTACCGCACGTCAAAGTTGGCCAGGGGCGTCCTGTCTGTAGAAGGGTTTTCTCCTGGTCAGTCTTTGGGTGCGAGGGGCGTGTTATCAGTTCAGTTTGAAGAATCAGACCCCACTGTGAAATGGTTATCAGTTCAGTTTGAAGAATCAGACCCCGCTGTGAAATGTTTAACAACAGCACAGTTTGGTTTTTTAAATTTTTAATCAATAATGGGGAATGAGTTATTATCATTACTACACATAGTTCACATCTTTGATTGGGGGGAGATCGGGGTGGGAGAGGCATGAAAAAACAAAGATACAAGCGCCTAACAACCAATAACAAAAATCCAATGAGGTAGGGAATGCACCTAGTAGTAGTAGCCCAGTCAGGAATGTGCATGAATTAAGTCAGCAATATCTAGATTTCAAGTTCAAGTTCAAAGTGGTAGACAGTCTCTTTCACTTTCAACTACTGTAGATATACAATGCACCTAGTTGAACTTGATTAAAGAATAGCTTATTCTCTTCTTAGAAAATATAAATAAAAATACAGATAAGTAAATTCATCATTAAAAGTAACAGCAAAGAAGATTAACCATACACCAAAAGGTACTAAATTGTAAACGATAAAGAAAAAGAAAGAAAGATCAAAGAAGATAGCCCCAATGATTAAAAAAAAAAAAAAAAAAAAAAAAAATGACCTCCCATAAAATTCCATACATATTTAAAATCAAAATATAAATAAATGACTAATGATAAGAATATATACATATGTGTTTTTCACTATGCTTAATAAAGAAAAACAATAACATAAAAAAACCAAACAAATATAAAAAACTAGACTAGGACTGTTTCCCAAAGGCCTGGCTGAAGTCATCACGTTGTAGCAAGGACAGGAAGTCTCTGGATGGAAGATATAAAAAAGAAAGATTATATTGTAGAATCCCTGAATAATGACAACCCCTAGATAAGACCTCTTGACCTCCAGTCCCAATTGTTTTTTTGGTTATAGTTATAGTTATATATTATTATTAGTAATCATTGAAAACCCCTGTATAACATAACAACACCCCTGGAAATGTACTGGTCCCGAGGGATGTCGTTATTCAGGGGTTCCACTGTATATACTAAGACTGAATTGAGACAGGCAGAGGGATAGACAGACACAAAGTCAAGCAAACAGACAGAATGAGACAAATGAGATGCAGACATTCGGGGGAGAAACAGACAGTGTGTAAGGAGGCAGGACAGACAGTAGAGAGACAGACAGACACACCCACAGAAGGTGGGACAGATAGACAGAAGGAAAGAGCAAAGATAGATAGACAGACAGACAAGCAGACAGGCAGAGGAGGGGACAGACAGGCAGACAGAATAAGACAAAGACAGTCCAGAAAAAGACGCACAGTCAGGGGAAGGGATAGACAATAGTGATTTGATTTGCCCACTTTTCATTGACAGTCATACAGGCACTTAAGGTGTGGAACACAGACAGGGACATGCAGACACTCAGAAAGTCAGACAGTCAGGAAGTAGGACAGACAGATTGAAGCTAGGAAGGATAGATATACAGAAAAACCAACGGACACTTGGTGGGAAGGACAATTCAGACAGTGAGGATGGAACAGATACACAGACACACACATACATTTTGACTGTCTGTTATCAATTTTGCAGGGACGCATGGAGGGATCAGTGTAGATGAGGTATATCAGCTCCGAAGCTCAATTGGTAGAGAGAGTAAATCCGCCTTGGAACTTGTACTAGTAGTAGTAGGTCAGGTGTTCAAATCCGGCGGTGTCATACACAAGACATTAAAATTGGCATAATAGCAGCCATTTTGTCACACACTCAACGTTATGGGTACAGTGCAAAGACAGGTTGGCCCGGTGTCAGTACTGTGACTGGGTGAGATATTCGAGAGAACCCTCCATTTATTTAGGTATATGTGTTAACAGTATGTTAACTTGTCTATAGAGCTACACCTATGATATCATTATGACCTAGTTTGTGTTAGACTAATAACAATTCATAAACTCGTACCCAAAAGAATCTGAATTGTTCCGGCTTTTCTTTTCCTGTTCTGGAATCAAATCCGGTGTGGGATCTTTTACAATGCGGTCTGAAGGAGAAAGACAAAACAAAAAAACAAAAAAACTGATGGCAGATATAACAAAAACAAAGTTCCACGATGTGACACTTCTTAGTTACACAAATGACAATATGTACATAGCTAGCGTCACCTTGTGACCCCCTGATGCAGGGAGTAAAATAATTGTCTATCGGGTATTCCTTGAAATTGCAGGGTCTGGGAGATTGGTACGAGTGATCGATTAAACAAGAATTGCGTGAAAATGAAAGAAAAGGGGAGCTCTATTCATACACATGTACGAATGGCCTAAAACTCAAGTGTTCATCATTGGTGTGTATGAATAGGTAGAAAATAGGGTTTTGTGTTATTTGTGCATGTGTACAAATAGTCACTTTGGAAATAAAGAAAAGGACCAAGTAGGGGATATAAGTTTTGATATTTAACACAAGGGTTCTAAGAAGATGAGGATTCACTTTTACTCTGTGTGTGTTCACACCCCAAGTCCGCTTTACTCTTTACCAGGTAGGAAATGGCAAAATGGAATGACACTGTAGTCGTGGCCATGTGATTGGTGCCATGGCAGTGCCCAAATTAAATTTGCCTACCACTTTCCAACTTCCTAATTATTGGTCAGTCTTTGAGTTTTTTTCTTCTTATTGTCAGTTTAACATTATCTAGCTTATTATCCCTTGCCTGGAAAATTGGATCGGAACTTGTGTTTCTCTCGTTCCTGTACAGATGCTTCCATGGACGATTTCTCGAGTAGACTGGATATCCGATTCAGTTGTCGCTCAAGACGATCTGATCGAGGACCGGATGGGCAGGATGATACATCAGAGAATGGGGAGCGCTGGCCATCTTTAGGAGTTGTCTCCACTTGAGTTGTCGCCTTCATCAGTTCCTCCAGGCTAATCTGTTGGTGCAACATATAAAATAGTTCAACTTCAAGGGCAGAAAACAAACTCACAGCTCAACAATTTGATCATCAGCTGTGGAACTGATATGCCGGGGTTCGTATACTTGCCTGGAAAATACTTAAGCAAGACGCAAATATAAGCAAATTAGTACCTGTCTTGCAAGTAGCTCAAATAAATGGAACAGCAGAAAGATTGATTGGGGCCAGTGTCAGTTACTATGACTGGGTGAGCCCTCCATTTATCTCTGTGTGACATCTTGTTAACTTGTCCAGAAAGCTTTGCCTTTGATATGACCTAAATTGTGTTAAAAAGGGCATTAAACAGACAATAAGCAGCCAACTAGCCAAATATTTACTCATTGCATTTGCTCTTTCATAGCATCTTGTAAAATCCATATTAGTATTAGTGCTTCCAATGCTTGAGTTAAAAAAGTACCGTAAGGAATATTGCCAGGAACAGATTCTTGATGTGAGTTAAGTGTTTGAAGCCCCTAAATTTTTAAAGAGTATGTAAGTACAGATATCTGTAATAGAATGGTTGACTGGAAGCACTGAATAGTGTGCTACATAGGGCTTCATGGATGGATTAGTTACCTCTTTCTCATGGGAGCTCTTCATCTCCTGAAGGTGTGAGAAGTCTGTGGAGGTCATGTATTGTACTGCAGCCTTGACACTCACCAAACAGTAGCTAGAAAAGAAGAAGGTGGGGGGAGGGGGGAAAGAGGGGCTTCAATGTCTATTAAAGACATAAACTTGAAACTTCACACCTCTTTTATCTCTGACTCAATCAAACAAGACGGCACAGTTAGCGTAATTAAGCCTTAAACTAAAGACAACACAAAAATCCAATTCAATCATGGCATTACTTACCTGAAATTGTCTCTGTCTCTGTCTGCAGTTTCAAACATGAAGTTTTCAATGTAGAACAAATCTGTGGGTAAATGGCTGCACTTTGCCTGTGCAATCACCATCACCTGTAAGAACATCATGAACAATCAGCAACAGTGACTACATTCTGCTCATTCTCTCCACTTTCATTCCCAAATACTGATTGTTAATTTCACGTAACACTAACACTAACAGAGAGAAAATTAAGATGGTACCAGCACGCAGCAAGGATGAAAGTGAAAGAATCATACGCTTCTCAAAAGTAGCCATGTATGAGATGGTAACCCAACCGGAAAGAGAAAAAGAGGCTGACAAAAGTTGTCATGGAAAAACCACTCTGGTAAAAGAGATTTTCGCAGCCTGGAAATCTAGATACTCTTTTTTTTTTTTTAATATGGAGATTAAAATCGGTATGACATTTTACAGTCAATTTTCCTTTGATCAAATGAATTAGCTGGTTTTGTTTCCACTCTGTGACCACTTAAAGTAAAAAAAAACCTTATATATATATCAACTCTTTGATACAAAACTAAAATGCCGTAGTGCTGGAGCAGTGGTCATGAGGAAAACCCATAGAAACCTTAGAATAATGTAACAATGAACAATGGCAACATCAAGAAAAAACTCGTACATATCTATATTAAAACCAATTATAAAAAGAATTCTTTACACATAAGCTTTTCAAGCTTCATTTTTAAGAATTGAATAGAATTTGTTTGAAAATTGTTTTAAAACAACAAACAACACCACCAAATGCCTCACTAGTATGGGGATCAGGTCGTCTGATGTGATGCAAGGCTCTGGCTCTGAAATATGAAACATTGAAGACAGAGACATTAACCCTTTCACTGCAGGGTCCAATTCTAACCAAACAGAATATGCCAAATCTTGAAAATAATGAGTTATTATACCAAATAAATAAGATTGAAATCATGGAATAGAAAACAAATATCATATAAAACTGTTTTGTCACACTAGTAAAGACGTGTATTACTATGAAAGATTTCTTTTAATAAGACTAGGATCGTATGAATATGAATTGATTTTTTTGGGGGGTAAATTGTGTCTTCTTGTGTTGACAAAATAACAAAGGAATAAATAAACAGTGGAGTATATAATATATATATATATATATAATATATATATATATAGAGAGAGAGATTGAGTGTGTGTGTTTGTGTATGCATGAGAGAAAGAGAGAGAGATAGTGTGCGTGTAAGTGAGAGTGAGAGAAGGAGAGAAAGAGAGAGAGAGAGATATGTCTGTGAGTGTTGCGCATGATTCTTTTCTGTTACTACAGGTTAGTTATACTTTTTGTCATAATATTAAAACTGTAATTGCCCTGAGAGGGAGGAATAAAGTTGATTGAATTGAATTGAATTTAAAAACAAAAAAATAAAAGTACTAAATGAAGCGCATGAAGTCACAACAACAACCAACCTCTTGTGATTCCTACAACTTGAGATTCTCTAATGAAAGCGGTGACCCCTTGTGTTGCACTGTCCTGATCAACGTAATCAGCCAAGCAGAGATAAAAAAAAAAAATAGAATTAAGCATAGAGGAAAAATATGCTTCCCCAAGCATCATATGAATGTATTATGACAAGACAGCTTATTCCAATCAGTGGATGCCTGTAATGATACATTCAAAGAATGGCTTAAAAATTGGCCAGAGGAAGCCTAGGTCAAACGAAGTAGCTGACAGCTTAACTTATCATACCCTGCAAAGGGTGTGGGACTTCCAGCAAAGCTTTCAGGCATTGATTCATGATGTGAGACTAAAGTTTAATCTGAGATTTTGGCTTAGAGAGAATTGCTTTGAATTCTTTGAGTGGTCAAAACATTCAATGCGAGCCAAAAGTGATCTAAATTAAGAATTTATACTCAGACTAAAATCTAGTAGCTTGTGGAAAGGAAATTGACATTACTGCTTTTTGGGTCAAACAAATATTGCATGAAAAACATTACCTACCTAACAAACAAGTTAAAATGTTTTTTATGGTTAAAATGTACTGGTAATAATATCAATCATTTATCAAAATTGGTAATGATCTCCTGAAAAGGAAACAGTGAATGTGGCTACACTAAGAATTCCTTGCAGCATTTAGCTGTCAGGAAAACTCATCACATTCCTTACAATATAAAAATCAAAATGGCAGATTTATTCACTTCTGTACGTGACTAAGCATTCCACGTGACTAGACAGGCAAATTTCATGTCTTTTCATTTTTAGAAAAAAAGGCATCAGCTTAGGTATCATGAGAAGAATAAAGGAAAGGACGACCCTACATATTAAAAAAACTTTTTTTCCCTTGAATCTTGGTAGTAAAGGAAGTATCAATGATCAAGTAAGCTTCCCAAATGGGACACCTTACCTTATTTATTTACTTTGTTATATAAAAGTAGAGGCTTATATAGCGCTAAAATCTACGAATTGTGCTCATTGGGCTTCATACTTTTCACTTCCCCCGGCCAACAGCCAACATTGAAACATAAAGGACAAAAACTAGCTCCTGTTAGGCCTGTTCCAAGTTATTTGTAATACAAGGACACTGCTTTATGGAGGGCCAGATACCCATTTTACCACCAAAGGGATCAAACCCAGGACCTTCTGGATGATAGTCACCTACACTACAAATTGAGCTATTGCACCCATCATGGAATCCTTCACTGCGAGATTGACTCACCACAGTGGATTTCAGGCAGACAAGTTTTTCTCTTGGCGTCAGCAAGGATCCTAGATTCGCCAGCTCCACCACCTGAAATAATAATTTTAAAACATTGGTGACTGAAAAAGCTGAATGAAATTGTTGACTTAAAAACTTTATCAAAGCGGACATTTTGAATAGAGGTAAATATGTGAGACAGGACTCAGCAATAATGTTGGTTTTATCAATAAAATGAAAAAAATGATGACCAACAACATTATGTAAGTATTACTCACAGCGGAGGGCAGTGGGCAGGCAAACTCAGCAGGCACTCCAATCTGCTCCGGTCTGACCTTGTTCAATTTGTCACACTTGGACAGCAGCAGTTTGTTTTCATTGCTCAAACGTTGACGAACGATGGGGAATATTTTGGAGTGCAAAGAATTCATGACATAGCTGTAGATAAGAGAGGGCCAGAGAAAGATAGAGTGTGTGTAAATGTGTATGCAGAGTTAGTTTTTTTTCACATCAAACATTTTTTCCCCCCATTCTGTTATTTGGTAGAGGATACTGTTTTTGTAAAATCCTACAGTGTTGACTTTCTCTAAAGCCCCTAGAGCTTGTGTTTTTCATAAAATGTTGGCGCTGCAGAAAATTAATTCATTATCATCATTATAATTAAATAGATAAAGGACAATGCTATAGCTTAGGCTAACCCTTCAAACATTTACAAACAAGAAATTTGAAGAAAAAAAAAAGAAAATCCCTGGACTAAGCACCGTACGGCCAATCTTTTTATATATGCTCTAGACCCTTGGCTGCTCATAGGTTTTCCCTTGTCATCAATCCCCAAGATTTTGGTTGGTTAGTTGTCCCCTGTTTAATGTTCTTTTTCAACACATTTAGCTCACATCAAATGGCAGAGCTCTCTTTACAAGTCAACATGCTGCCACACAGAGATAAATAGAGATAGACAGTCTATCAAGCATTCCTCACAGACACTCTGTCCCAAACTTAACCCTTTCACAGCAGGGTCAGATTCTAAACTAACTGAACTGAAATATATGCAAAATCTTCAAAATTTACATGTTCTAATACGAGATAAATCTTAAAGGTTTTGAGGTTTAGTTAACCTCAAAGGATGATAAATTTGCTCAACCCTGGAAAGTCTTTCCTGATTTTCATGTATTCTTTATTTCACTTATTCCTCAACCAGAACTTTTTGCCCTAGCAAGGACAAAGAGCATGTATTTGACAGTGTTTTAGAGGATTTAATTGGAAAAATTAATAATTAAAAAAGAGACACTAAATTTTCACCCAAAAAAAGAGGCTTAAATGTACTGATACTGATATCGAACAATCATACTCATTGCGGTTCAAACCTTTACTTCTGCCAGCAAACAGCGAACATTGAAACACATAGGACAAGACCAGTGCCAGTCAGGTGTGTTACAATTTGTTTGTGGGACAATGACGCTGCTGTACAGAGGGCCAGATACCGCTGGGTAAACAGCTGGGTTTTCCAGTCCTAGAAAACAAAAACCTGTCCTTACAGGGGGATCAAACCCAGGACCTTCAATGCTATAGTCTGATTCTCTACCAACTGAGCTACTGTGCCCCATGCAATAATCTGTAAAGATCTGATATAGTAATGGATAACTGTTACCTTTCAATGGCACCAGAGATGACCTCATGCAGCTTGCTGTCTTGACACAAAGGTCGCTTGAGCGTTCGCATGATGTTCTGGTGAATTCAGACACATTGGACCATTGAATAATAATGAGAAATTCAGTCACAAAAAGTAGGGACAAGGATTATGTGCAAAAAATGTTGTAATATGTAAACGTTTCTGACAAAATAGAAGACAAAACTGGATGTTTCAGGCATATGGCCCTTCCTCAACAAAACAACATTATAGAGCTTGAACCATGCATGATTATTGTCAGTGATCAGAGCAGAACAGTGCTTTTTGTGTCCTCTACATTTATTAAGCTTTTTTTCTCTCGTTGTTTTGTAGAGGAAGGGCCATTTCCTAAAACCGTCCCATTTTGTCTTGTCATCCATTTTCTCTGAAAGTTTGACATTCCATTCCATGATTCAGTTTCCAGAAGCTCCTTTTTCGTTTAAGGATTGTGCGAGTATTTAAAGAAGTCCTTGCCAAAGAACACAATATTTTGATATGCGGAGGCATGTGTTGTTAGACAGAAAATACTGTATATCAATCATGGTGTGGGAACTCTCCTTTAATTAGAAGGCATAGACCTGACATGTGTTCAAACTCTTTTTCTGACATTTTAATATCTTCTCTTATTGGCGTATCTCTAATACACTCTGGCCACTCGTTGGTACTTAACAATCGCAGTTAAAAATTAAACCATGATAAATTGACAATGCACATCAGTACACAAACAATATTCTAGGTTAAAAAACAACAAAAACAAGGCATGAATTGATTAGAGCAAGCTCTACAAAATAACTTTGACCCATAAGTTTGTCTTTTAAGCCTTAAACAGCGGGGTCTGATTCTTAACTAACAGAAAATAAAAAAAATTCCAAATTAAATGTGTTCTTAAAGCAGATAAATCAGAGTTCAGTGAACTGACAACAAATTCCCAAAGCCTGAAATTCAGGCTTTTGGCATATGTCAGTCCACTGAAATCTGATTTATCTGGTATAACAACAGGCAAATCTTGATGATTTTGATGTATCTGGTTAGTAACTTTAGCATTGAAAGAGTTTATTTTCACATCTGTACCTACTCTCAAAGCCTGGACACAAATGTCATTGATCCTGTCCGCTGCATCATCCAGATAGTCTTCCAAAACCATATAGTGACGACTGAAGTATTCAATGCTAGTATTCAACTTGTCCATATTCTGAAATACATGAATCAGTTATTTTTTTCTCTTAAAAAAAAAAAAAAGCCCCAAAGCAAAATATATGGCAATGGTTAAAAACACTGTGCGTGTGTATATTCTGAAAAAGTAAATAATTCTCTTGCACAATGCAAAGCCTAATCATCCTTCTTCACATACCTATCAACCCTACCATCCAACCCATCTTCTCTGTCTGTCTCTTACTTACACCATTTTTGTCCCCATTGGTCTATCCACCAGTTTGAAATTTCAAATCATTTTGTTTTCCAGCCTTTAATACTCCATACTGCAGTGTCAGGGCCCAGCTCTTTGTCTGACTGTACATGGAGCAATAAGACATTATGTGATACGTCCCTGCAGCCAACCGCACATACCACTCACAGAGACAGCAGAGGAAACTTTGAATCAAGACAATTTAAGCCAGCTGGGGATCAACCTATTATGCTTTTTCATACCATACCATTTTCAAAAGACACAGCAACTAAATGCTGGGACAAAAGAGAAAATTTTTAACCCTTTCACAGCGAGGTCTGATTCTAACCCAACTGAAATATGCAAAATTATGAAAATGTATGTGTTCTTATACAAAATAAATCAGATTTCTTTGAACTGACATATGCCAAAAGCCTGATAATCAGGCTTTTGGCATTTGTCAGTTCCCTGAAATCTGATTTATCTGATATAAGAACAGGCAAGTTTTGAGGATTTTGGTGGCCTTAGCAGTGAAAGGGTTAAAAAGGCAATGAGGGAACAAAAATGTATAAATAATGGGTTACAGTATATCTTGTGAGAAAACAAACTACCTCTTTGGCATCCAAAAATGACATGAGGAAATCTGTGCATCTGGCAAGAAAGAAAAATAAAAGACAAATATGTAGAAACAAAAGAAAACATTTTCTATGTTAGCACTGGTAAAATAATATAATATAATCTAAAAGCTAACCAGTATAACAGTTTTATTTCAGTTATAAACGCTATAAAACATGATAGTATAAAAAAGCCCAAAAAACATAATAATAATAATAGATTACAACAGAATATAATTCCTCACACTATAAAAATCATATCAAATTAAAAAATATCTATTGAAAATTGTAAGGAAATGGCACATTTTTTAATTATGAAAGAAATCTTTGAAAAGCACTGTACTTAGAGTAAAGTAGAGCACTCACTCTTTGACAGACACCTTTGGGGTGTGTAAATACTTGCTCTTGCTGTCTCTCTCCCTGCGCTGGGTCTGTTAGATGGACACACACAGAGAAGAAGACACAGACAGACAGAGAAACAAACAATGAGAAATATCATTGATAATCTTATTGGGAATATTGTATTCAAGTAGTGTATACCAGAATTTAAAAAAAAGGACATGTAATATGAAACATGACCAACCATTCACTTTTAATGATTAAAATAAAAAAAATTAAAAAAAGACCCCCCCAAAAGTTAAACCTCACAAGTTTGAAATGTAGTTAATTATACAAAGACACCAAGAAAACTGCATATACCAGCTCTGTAACTTGAGTGGTAGAGTGTCAGACTCAGAAATGGCAAATCAAGGGTTCATATCCTGACAATGTCATACCTATGGCGTTAAAATCAGCATTTTAGCAGCTGTCCAGCCAAGCGCCCTGTGTTATGGGAATAGTGCTAAGACTGGTTGGCCCAAAATCAGTATAATGTGACTGGGTGAGATAATTGAGTAAGCCCTCTGTTTATCTCTCTCTATGTGGCAGCACGCTAACTTGTCTAGAGAGCTTCTTCATCTTTGATATGACCGGAACTGTATTAAAAAAGGCGTTAAACTGACAACAATTGATCAAACAAAACTGTATATCAGCCTTGCGATTCTACCTTACACTCAAACCTTGATCAGTGATCATAACACACAAAAACAAAAAAGGAGGAAAATAGCAAGATTTATAGAGACAAAGAAGAAAAACAAAAGAACCAAATAAGAGGTAAGGAAGAGAAAACATCATCAAAAAGGAGGAATTCTTCTTTTGGAGGAAAATTATCCGCACTGATCGATATACCACCATCCGTTATATAACCCCAGCTTTTGGCTGTGAAACGGATTTGCCACTAAATATAAACACTAAAAGTCCCATTATACCGCCATTCACCAACACCTCATCTGTAACAATCATGACTTGCATAATGTAGTGTAATTAATTCTTGATTACCACCACCCTAAAATTTTGTCATTATCATACCAGACCTAACCAGATGAAGCACCCCTCAAACACTTACTTAACACTTCGTTCCCTTTGCAGGTGGGACACTCTATAGCTTAGAGTTGAAAACACTCCCTATATGGACCTGCGAATAGTGAGCTATTTTTTACCTTTTTCCCTGCATCACCCTACACCACTACATTCATTTTCATTCAAGGTTTGAGTAAACTTCATGCACACCATAACCTAGTCTTCTGAATCAAGAGAAAACAAAAATCAAACCAAACGTGTTTTGAATGGTACAAACCTCAAAAGAAGGATGTAAAGGCCTTTCTATCACGAGTATTTTGAATGGCTTTAAATCCTGAAAAAAGAATCAGAAAAATGTTTTACACTCGTATGTCAATAAAAGAAACTTAACACTTACATAACTATTGAGCAACTGGGTAAGTATGGCATGTGTAATTTTGTCACAGTTCTACCATAATTGGCATTTACTAGAGTAACATAATGTTAATAATGATGATACCATAATTGGCATTTACTAGAGTAACATCATGTTAATAATGATGATACCATAATTGGCATTTACTAGAGTAACATAATGATAATGATGATGATACCATAATTGGCATTTACTAGAGTAACATAATGATAATGATGAAGGGTAAGTTTTGGTGGCACTTAGCTGAACATGGACGGGTTGAAATTGCAGCTAGAAAAAGTTTTTTTTTCTTCATACCTCAAAACTACAGTGAGATATGCCTTTATGGTAGAGCAGTAACGATTTGTAGTTTACTTTCTTCAGAGGGTAAAATGTACACAATTGATGATAAATCCACCTGCTACATAGTAAATCATAGACTGCTGCAGTTCTAAAAATACTGTTTTACATGATTTAAAAGGAGCAATATAACTTCTTTTTTTATCTTTTAACTAGGACTACAAAACCTGGAAACAAGGAGGAAGATCAACAAACTCACCATTTTTCATAAAATATATAACGATCATTGCATCATCAAACTCCCAGACAACATCCACAAAATCAAACGAAAAACCAGAGC